>JASANG010000657.1:0-58818 GCA_030248215.1 Enoplolaimus lenunculus | reverse complement strand
ATTGTGTTATTTTTGCAATTTGTCGCATTTTTCTTGAAATTTTTTTAATTCTTCCATTCGAAAATACCGAAACAAAAAATCTTAGCACACACACACCTGGTCCATCTTTGCGTTTAACCGGCTGAGCAATTTTGATGAATGATGTTGAACCCGTTTAAATATGTTTACTGTATAGACTCGAGTTTAAATGCTTGTATTAAACATGAGTTAGAACACTGCACAGCTGTCCCAGAAATGCTTAGAACCTTTGTAAAACATAGCTGAATGCTAAGCTTTAGTGCTTGACACTTAAAATCTTGATAGCCCAAATATTGCGACCACTTTTACCCAGCTAACACAGTAATAGATACGTGACGCCGATGCGGCACTGGACGAAGAAACGCGAAGACACAAAGAAACACAAACCACGTTGAAAAAGCGCGATCGCCAAGTGAAAGAATTACAACTTGCGGTAAATTTATTTCCACAGTTCCCTTTTAAAATTTAGTGACAATTTTGAAGTGATTATTGCCCAAACTCAGGAGGTGACTTTGTTGTTTTTGGTTGACTAAGTTTTTAACCCTTTCTCACATGAATATTTTCTATTTCTCCTGAGACCTACTTTTATGCTAGGATTCGAACTCCAGTGACTGGAGTGGGAGGCGTATACCATCAACACTCAACTATAGGTGCTTGACGCTCGAGCCCGAGGGCGCTCTCACGTATTGTGGTGATTTAGTAGTATGTATACGTGTTGCAAATGTTAAACACGGTGCGATATATCCTATTTAAACGTATATACACTGCTGCTGAGTTGCCTACAAGCAACTCAATATGAGAAGGGGTTAAATAGTCATAGTTGGTAATGCACGAAAAATTCAATTTTTACTGCGACATCTTAAGATGTAAATCTTCAAAATTGTCAAATTGTTATGTTGAATAAATTTACATTGACCAAATATCATCAGTTGAATTTGACTAACGTAATTGAATTTTCGAACATTAACCGCTTGATTCTCACACGTTTCGACGCCTATCCAGTTGAAATTAAAAATTTTTTTAGCATTTCAACTGTATACTACAACCGATGTTTCCAAATTTCAAACAGATTTAAGGACATTTAAAGATCATCGTTGTGTAGAAACATGTGTAGTAAAAACTGTTTCTCAACGTATATATGCCGTAGGGCAAATTGCTAAGCCGGGTAAATTACCACGCCTAATTGTAGGGCGTGGTAGAAGAGCAATTGTCTGCTGCCACTTATTTACGAGGGAGTGTAAGACAGGTAGATATAATTTTAAGGTTGAAGACGAGCACAAAAACGTTATACTTGCTCAGGACAATGCCGATAGGCTACTTGAAAAATTGAATGGTTACAAGAGGCAGCTTGGCGAAGCGGTGCGTTCTTCTTCGGATTGGTATATTGGAATTGTCAGCTAACGAAACAATTTATGTTTAAACTGTTGCTCCGAAATCTATGCAGAGCACAACAGTTTTATACGACTTAATTAAATTAGACAAAAATGATTGTTACTTTGTTGAAATTAGAAGCGTATAATATATACTTGGCGTCGGAGTTAAGCTTCAATTCAAAAAACGCTATCAAGTATAACTGAAAAATCATTTTGTATGAATTAAGACAGACTTACTGCTAGAGTACACTTTACACAAAAATTTCTAGATTAATTGAAAAACGAACGTCGGCATTACTAGAAGTCGAATTACCTCGTATGCATGGTTATCTGATAATCATTGGCTCAGTTTGCTCGGTCCCACGGTGACAGCGATCGTTTCAGAACTTCTCGGTGTGGGCCAAAAGTTTGTCGTCCGCGTTCAGAAATATTGGAAACGAATTACGAAACAGTAAAAACAACGGATTTTATACCGGAACCGAATAGTGAAAAAATATGTAACTTTTCGTAACAAGTCAACATTTCGATCATGACAATTTCAGGAATCCGTGACGATGTCGAACATTCAGCGAGTCCGTCGATATCAACGTGAACTCGAGGAAGTTGCTGGTCGCGCTGAGCTGGCCGAGTCGTCGTTGAGCATGATTCGAGCTAAGCATCGATCTGGCACGGCGACTTCGTTAGCAACTGCTCCGGCTGCAGCTCAAAAGGTACAACCACCATCTTTGTATTGAAGCTGGAACGCCCAATGAACGTATTTTGGTCATTTTCGAAACCTATGTATATACTTGATAGTTAATACTAATGTATAATTTTTAACACTGAGTATGCAAGGAATGCGCACGGGTCAGATAGATTTCGTTCCAGAAATTTCTCAAAAGAAACCAAATAGAAATAATAGCGGAAAAACTCGCGAGCGAAGCGAACTGAAAGCTGGACGCCATTTTGGTGCTAAAGCTTGAAACAAAGTATTAAACTTCATCGTTGATGGAGGGTCAAGCTGATGTGTCCTCGTTGCATGTGCCATTGTGCCAAGTTTAATTTTTTGCATTTTTTTTAAATTTTACCATCTATTAACGAAATACTGAAAAGCTTGAGACGTTGCACTTGTAAATATTGTAACAATTTTGACTAAAAGATCTTTAAGGTAGAACCAAAATAGCAGGACAACTTTACTTCAGAATTTTGTATAGTTTGATATAGCAATTGTCCGCATTAAAGTTTAACTTAAAAACTGACAAAAATTTGTAGAAATACTATAATATATCCTTAATCCGTATACATTTCTTTGAGCATCGATATAAACGTGGCGTAAATTTCCTAATCCAATCTTGAAAAGCTAAAAACAGTTTTCAAAATTTGCAATTTTCAATTTTGTTTGTATGATTATCATACTTCCTTGACAGATTTCACATCATAAGTTGCATCTTGATGTTGTTTTAGATAATCGTTATCCATAATCCGTATACATACCTTTGAGCATCGATATAAACGTGGCGTAAATTTCCTAATCCAATCTTGAAAAGCTAAAAACAGTTTTCGAAATTTGCAATTTTCAATTTTGTTTGTATGATTATCATACTTCCTTGACAGATTTCACATCATAAGTTGCATCTTGATGTTGTTTTAGATAATCGTTATGGAAGAAGAATAGATTTTACTTTCTACAATATTGTTTCTGGATTCAAGCCAAAGCTTAAAGCCAACACCCAACTTAACCCTAACTAGAGCCTAAACTTAAGCAAATGCTGAAACCAAAGGTATTGTTTAGGAGCTGTGTCTGTACAATACATGGGCCATAATGTCTATGCTATGAGCCGTGTTCCCAGTTGTGTTATCTCATATTACGAGTTAGAAATAGGTTTACAAACAAGCAAACCGCTGCAGTTGCTGGTCTCAAATCAGTAGAAAAGTCGAGAAAGTTAAAAGGCCTATCGCCAATTAATAATAGATGCTCAACACATTTTAGAATACGATTACCTAGTGTAGCAAACGTTAAATCGATGATGGCTTTATGGACAAGAGTATGCTTAATACAGAGATTAAAGTAATTGAAAACATGCAACAGATATGAGAGTCGTCTAATAGTACAACAAAAACGCAACGTGCGCTGGTTACATTTATTCTATATTTACCCAGTTACAAGCTCTTGTGACGTAATTATTCATTCTTGGTCTTAGTTATTGTGGAAATGTCAAACTTTTTGTAATCCCAGTAGTTTCTCATACGACAACTTTTGTTAACTTATGAAACGTCATACGCTTCGTTCTATTGGCTCTTGTACACCTCACTTCAGATTTAGGTTAACGATCAACCTTATGATTAGGCTCATGCTTAGTCTTTGGTCCGAAAGCTAAGCCTAAGTTTGAAATTTTGGAAGAAGCAAGTGTGCGAGAGCAGTCCTATTTAATGCATATCATTTAATTAGCGGTATTTTGTGCTTCTATTTATTGTATATTAAAAATACAACAACGTCTTCAAACCCAATGGCGGATCCAGAATTTGTTGACAGTGTAACCGGTATATGATATGGTGAAACAAACGTAATTGTGTCGGTAATTGTAACACAAATAAAGTTTTGATACCCGTTGGGAGGTTGAGGCCCAGGTGTCTCCTTTAATAAGCCGAAAGTTCTGCTACATGTTGCGTATACATGCGTTTAATCCAAAGAATAAATGTGAATCGTAAATTTTGCAACGATTTAACTTTGTGCAAATAATCTCACGCTGACAATCATCTGGTTTTGCTATTAAACTGTACCAGAACCCCAGCCAATGGATAAGCCAGTGAGTACTAGACTGACCCTTTATTGCAGCGTTTTATCGCTCCTGGAATGAGTGTTAGCTATTAATAGCGTCGCAAATAAATATTAGGATAAAATACTTGCTACCAACTGTATTGTATGCTGGTTTTTGGAACGCAAACCAGCATAAAGGGTTTATGTCTTTTGTTGGTCCCTGATGAATATTCAAAGCCTGGGTAACAAATGATCACATTAAACTTACTGGTACCGCTAGTACGCGATTAGCGAGTAATAACCGCAAGTAATCACTTTCTTTGCGCTATTTATGAGCTCTCTAACTGTGTTCAGTTTACGATAGCGATTCTGGAAGTTTACCTCGATTTTTTGGTAAATGATAATTGCACCATGGATAAAAAGACAATATTTATACATAGAAATTAATTTAGGCTTACCGATCATAAAACTGTGAAGATGGTTTATTAGTTTAGTTTCATCAATCTAGCGATTCAACTCTAATGTCTTTAATAATCACCTACTATTTACAGGGTGTAATTAGATATTTATTTCATGTAAAATTGGTGTCTTTTCCGGTTTACTTCTCAGAAATGTGGGAAACTGCTATTTTTTACTTATATTTGTCGTGTAAGTGCTCTTCAAGTATCTTTAAAGTATTGTGTGAATTGGGTATTATTTCTAAAGCATATTCTTGCCCGGGTAGGATATTTGCATCCCTCAATTGTCTTCGTAGAGAATCAAAACATGTTTAACACAATTATATTAAGTAAATATCTGTTTTCCGTTTCTGTCATTTTATCCGTGTCCGTTACTTTTGCTATTTGCTACATCTTTGTATTTTTGATTTTTCATTGCTAAATTTCTTAAATTTTTATTGAAGTGTGACAGATTGGTTTATGTAGTTTGACTTTGGATCCGGTTGTTAAAAGTATATTGGGTTATTTAAAACAAGCACTAAAACAAGCAACCATCACTCATGTGTAATCTTTTTTGCCCGTACCGTGACTGTTTGACCTGAAGAAATATTGTTTAATCATTTAACCCTAATGATATATGTGATAACCAAGAGTGGATGATTTCTCACTTATGCAAGAGTGAGCCATTTAACCAAAGTTTGATACGTTAGACGTAGGAAATCGGAAAAACCTGCCCCGATCCCTACGCCAGAAATATTGCAGGATACGAACATTCGGCAAAAAATCTATTAACCTAAATTTTTCATTCATTTTTATATAAATTTAACAAGAAGTTTCGTTTAAAACAACGGGTTTACGCAACTGGGAACGTTGTTTGATTAAGCAATAAACAGCAAAATTTACAGCAATCATCCTAAGGTCAAAGAAGTACAATTCATTAGCAAAAACATCGTGAGTAAAATTATTAGTCAGTGTTTCAGCAGAAATTACCTCTGCTTCCAAATCAGCTCTATTTCCCTTTTCATTAAAGCACAAGCAGCAACAATGACTGGTACTTCCAATGAAACAACTATTATAAAATCTAGTAAATCATCACCGCTGACAATTAAACGTTCCGGACAGAAGGCGTACGAAAACAACTTCATACAGTTTCCGAGTCGTTTTGTCGGTTTCACGAAAGCTATTTGTCAAAATTAATATATTTAATTGTATAATTAGTTTTTAACCTTTTTTGCATTATTTCGAAAAAACAAAAAAGAAATGAACTGTTTCCAGTTGGTTTTTAACGTGCAAAACCCTGATGTGCAGCTATGCCTGGAGTTCCCGTGTTCAAATCTTAGGTTAAAATTGAATTTGAAACAAAATCAAGCAGAATCATGCAAATATGGTTATTGCGACTATAACTGTCGTGTTTGACCGGAAACTGGTACTCGAGAGGAAAAGTTATAAAGGTTTGACCTGAATAAGACGGGGATAATGAAAGGGGTTCCCGGTTTTGAGTCTCAATCAAAAGGAGTCGGTATCCCGAATTAGATTCTGCTAAATGATAGAGTCCAGAAGTCCTAATTGGAGTCCATGAAAGCAATGAAAGTATAAGAACAACATAGACTGCTTAAATATGTAATAGATACTCTGTGGGTACGGTATCCCAGTATGTGTTGACTTTGGTCGAGCCTACCCACACAACATGGGTGTTTCCGCACTCGCTCAGACTAAGTAAGTATCTCCACTAAAGGTTTAAAGCCCAGGATATGCGGCATCTGAAACTTTAAACTTATCCCAGAATATAAAACAAGGGTGTTGCGTCCAACTAAACATAATAAAAAATAGTTAATAGCCCTTATAATCCGAATAACAGGGTGGTACCCTCCGGAGACACAAAATAAGGTTCAGTTCGCCGCCTTATTCGGGTCACTATATATAGGTTGGTTTTCATTGAGGTATATTGTGATTTGACATAATCATAATACCTTACCGGTATTGTAATTAAACATTCTTGTGTCGCTTGGCGGTTAATATTATTAAAGTTCAGAACATTTTGTAGTGTGGGAATAAATAAAGGCTTCTTGTTTATGCCATAGGCAACGCAGCCAAAAGGACGGGGGGTTGCTTAGCGACCAATCGTTCCCCTTAAAATATAGTCGAGAGATTATCAAAAAAATTTCAAGGAGCCCATTCGAAACTTTTTACAGACCTCATACCTTCCTTACCGCAACGGCGGACCACAAATTTCTTACAGGGGGTGGATGGGCTTACAAAAGTTATGAAACGCAATTTCTGCTGTATACAATATATGTTCTAAGTTTATGACGGGGAAAATTGTTAAGTAGGGACCTTACAATTTTATCACAAAAAATTCTCACGGCCCACCCTCTGGATCCGCTAGCGCTTAACCGAGAGGGTGGCTACTCCTCTGCCCACAGATGATTGTGTTCATTCTTCATGTCTGAAATCAGACACAAATCAGCGTTTCATTAGCGTGCTGTCTGCTGTCATACGCAAAACTCAAATGCCAAATCGAGTTAACCGTCAGATGGGACAACAGAGACAATTTTGCATAAAAAGCAAACAAAAAGCTATACAATATTGAGACGGTCCTTGATTATCGAAACGTATACTTGACTTTAATTGTCTTGGTTTTGCGTATCCAAGACGCGCAGAAAGCACTGATTTTCGCCTGTACTTTTGGAACCGAGCTGTGTTGCTGCTGACATGATGACCTCAATAATTGGCTTGCACACCACACTGCATTGTTCATTTTAGATTTATTAGGTTTAGGCCCAGATTCTCAAATGTGTATAGCAACTATCATCAGTCAGTAATAGGTTTTCAAACTCACTACGTTTGCTGTTGTTCAATCCAAAATTGGCGCAGGAGTACGTACGTAGAGCAAATCATATGCGAAAAATGTGCTGGAATTTAAGACTCAACATTCTATGGTTTGAAAGTTACAATACCTACCACCAACTGGTGATAGTTGCTACACACATTTGAGAATACATGCCTTAGGTGTAGACACACCGTTCAGCTTTCAAAAATTGTTGCAATAGTTTCAAACATGAACACGACAAAGAGCGAACAGTAAAGAAACGCCTCATGTTTTGGTGCGGCTTATGATACACCTCTGGCTTCTAGCGGTTTCTAGCTTTTACGAAACAACTGAAATCTCGTGCTGTAATCTTCATCAATGAGATATATAAAGCGGTTTTCTGTAATGTACATGATTAGAAATATGCAATATCGTTCGTTCAGGTGTTCGGAGGTATGCATTTCCACATACCCACTTATTATTGTAGGGAAAGGCTCTTTGATCGTGAATTGACCGCTGTTGCTTTTGTTCTTAATAGTTGATCATATCGAAATTAATTTTTAATTTTGTTTGTTTTTCGCAGGCGCGGTTTCAAATCTTGTCGCTCTAGACGTCATGGGCACTCATCAACCTTTCTGAAAAATTGTTACTCTCATACAAAAGTTTTACCCCACTTGCGAGTTATGTCAGTTCAAAGCATGCCCCTCCTGCCGTTTTTCGGCGCCCGTTGCATAATGATTTCGTTACAGGCCAGTTGGCTTCAAGATTCAGTTTGAATGTTTAACTCATGCTTAACAATTGTAGCATTAATTTTAAAGTCATGCATAGCAGCTGTTGCAATAATTATACCCTTTGATAGTGTACATAACGGCTCCATGAGGCTTTGTTGTTAAAGGGTTACAAATTGTTATTACGATTTGTTGATAATAAATAGATTGTTTTTTATGCCATGGCCAATATGTTGTTATCTATGGTACAGAGCCAATGAGAAAATGTGTTTCTGATTTCTTCCTTTGATTAGACTTTGAGAACAAGGACAGTTTTGAGTAGCATCAATAGATTCACATGGATAGGAAAAGTTTTTTCCGTTCAATTCCTTTTTACATGTGACATCCGACGCAGATTTTGAGCACACGAAATCTGTATTATTAAATCTGAACCGCTCCTTATATGTATTTTGGGCAGCGTTCCAGCACATTAATTAACTTTGTCTTTAACAATTATTACAGATCGTTCTACAAAAGAAATAGCACCTATAAACTTCTGAAACTCTGTAAGTGCAAAGCGTGTGTTGGTTAACAAATGACTTCATTGACCAAGTGTACATATTATGAAATCGTTTGAAACCCCAGCACATTAGGAAAGTTGCACCAGGGTGCAATTACGGGTACTAATTATTAATATAAACATAAATTTAATATTTTTGTTACCTGGCAAATCTGAGCAAATTCAGATAATTTAAGCTGCATGTTGTAAAAAATGCCTCCATTCGTTCCACATTAGTGACGGAGACCAGATTTTGTAGTTGAGGAAGATGCTTTTTGTGTTTTGAAATTTTACAGTTTTTAAAACGTTCCATGGAAATGTTGCTGTATTTGATGTTTTACAAGTCGTACGAGGGTACAATTTTTGAGTTTGCTTGTTTTGAACTTTTCTGTAGAAAGACCATAGTGACCTTAAATAGCGATTCTGAGGAAGTATATGAATGTCACCCCTATTTAGGTCGCCGTTGCTTTGCATAAATTGGCCAACGTATAGAACGTGGCCGTAACAGTAGTAGAAACATATTCCTAAGCCAACCTAAGCCTTAGCCTAAGCGTAATAACACGCTTGTACCTAAACTTAAACCGCCGCTTAAGCAAAAAAATTACTTTCAAGCTTAAGCTTACTCTATTGCAGTCCCACACAAAAACGTTACGCCCCTGATCTTCGCACTGGTCTATATGATGAACACATTTGGACATTTTTATTGCACAATGCCATAATGTATTTCTTGGCAACAAATGGAAACGCGTTACGCAATTGACGTAGGCAGCGACACAAAATTAAAGGGTGTATGAGTTGAAATGCAAAAATTAAATTTAATATTTGCCAGCGACAAAATGAAAGTAAAAGAACGCACTAGTCTTTGTTGCGCTAGTCTTCTGGGAAAAGTTTACTTATAAGTTATACGGTTTTTTCTTTAGAGTTTGTTGGGTATTTTTGCACTGTAGTATGTGAGCCGAGTCAGTTTGTAATGTGACTTTTAGAAAAAAGTTCACAATTTTTTATTTCAGCAAATGAAGTTATATTGCATTTCATTTACTTCGTGTTGAACCTCTTGTGGAAAAATCATGAATATCTATATTCACATAAATCACGTGTAAATTTCTCAAAAGGTTAAGGGAAAAACACAATTGCTTACATCTCAGATTGAAATAAAAGCTTTGTACAACCTTAAGCCTAAACAAAAGCGCAGCCTAAACCTAAGCCTGTCGAACATAGTATAGCAAAGACTAAGTTATGCCAAACTGTAAAAATGTCGAAAACTGTCTCGAGGAGTGTATAAGAGCTTTTTTGCAATATTAAGTTCTATACACACGTGCATGTTTAGCAGCAAGAACTCGCAGCTGCAGGTGGCACAAGCAACTTGCAGCTGCAAGTGGCACAAGCAACTTGCAGCTGCAAGTATTCGTTGCATTGAAATGTTGTTTCAATTGTCCTTGGAATGAATTTCGGAACAACGCAGTAAAACGGCTGGTGCAATAACTTCATGCGAGTTGCAGATGCGTTCACACGTGCGAAGCAAACTGTAATATCATGAATTTCAGTGAATAGTTTGCAGATGCAAGATCTTAAAAGATGGTTTGTGACCGAACCTGCATATATAAGTTCTACGTGCATAAGTATTTGCTGCAAAACCTTGCACGTGTAAATACGGTTTTATGCGCAATTATTGTTAAAATCCAGTCGTTTTAATTGCTGGCATCGATTAAGTTAATGACTATTATAATTAGCTCCAAAAACGTGTATCAAGTAGATTTCGCAAAATGTACTCTAAGCACGGATAGGAAATGACGCACAACGGTGATAGAACAATTAAGAGTTAATCTGTATTACGATTATAATTTCTGACACAAAAATGCATTTTTGTTATAAATCACCATAATCATGGCCCATGTAAAGATCAGCGGCGGAACGTTTTTCTGTGGGACTAGAAAAGTATAAGTTGTTTTGCTTGATTTAGGCTTAGGTTTAGGCTTAGGCTTCGGAATATGCTCATTCTTACGTTTAGGCTTAGGCTTGGGCTTAGGAATTTGCTTATAATACTGTTCCGCCCCTGTTCTTTACATTGGCCATAATCACGGTGACATTGTCGCATAAAACAATTTGTCTTAATTTATTTTTCTTCGTCAGACGACATGAAAGGTTCAGTTGTTCTCATCAAATAATGACAAGCAATTCTGAATATAATTGTTTCTGGTTTCATATTTGCACAAAACGACACGGTGATTTGAATTTTTTGCAGCAAAGCGATGATGTGTAAGTCTACTTTATAGTATGACAATTCCAGACGCTCCTGCAAGATTTCAATCCGGGACGGTTGGACTGGCGCTATACTTTTTATGACGTCCAGCGCCGTAAGTCAGCGTCCGGCACCGTCCTGAACTCACGTGTATTGCCGCATGATACAGCAAATCAATTTTTGAACAAACATTTTTTGAATTGCAAGTATACTGCCAGCCATAGCGAGCAGGAAAAGTTTTTTGACCAATAGGATCAACATGGTTTTTTAAAGACTGTAAAGGTACGCTTTTATTTGTTTCTAGTGAAATTTTGTAATAAGATAAGATATATTCCATCTAATATCCGCCTTTAGTATACGCCCAAGCTAAAATTTATGTAATTTCGAGCGATTACAGCAGGTAATTGATTTTTGTCCGCTCTGCATAATTTTGTTTGCGGGAGTAATGCCACATGCAACAACACATGTTAATATTTTGAGAAGACATTATCGGGTTCTTCAGAACGTTCAACAGAACAGAGATTTTTCATTTTCACCAACATTTGATACTGCTTCGGTTTAATGAGGATACGTAAATCAAGGTATACATAGTGTAAGTATACATTTCTTTTATGTTTATATATAAAAAATATATATTATTCAGTTGAGTACTCTCTGGTGATAGGCAAAACGATCAACGTTTGTCGTCCAGTTTTATGAAAATCACATCAAATATTCAGTCCCTTCTACTGCTGACATAGCGTTACTGGGTATTCATTGATCATAATCCTTTCAACCTGTAAAGGTACATGGTGTCTATGTCTATTGCATTGCCAATTAGATTTCATGCATGCGGCCTAAGTTTTTACAGTTCAAATTAAGCACAATTATTGGTTCTGCAGGTTGGTTTGACGGTGACATTCAGTAGTGTCGGTTTTGATCAATTTCGCTGAATTATACCGGATTCATTTTGTATTACCTATATAGGTTTCACGGCGCTGCCAGAAAATTTGTTCACGGTTCACAAGTTGTCGTTTGAGCAAGAAGTACTACAAGTGTCAGTGTGATACCATTAAGTATAATATTTTTACTCGTTATACAGAACTGTATAAAATATTGTTTCGAAAACCTAATGGAACTTTAGCGGTACCCCTTTGCACGTACCTGTCGGCAGCCATAAAAGAATTGCTTTGGGCTGTTGATTAGGGCTGGAGGTAGTCTCATGCTCTCCACAGTGTAGTGGCTATGGTTCTATATCAGCGTAATTGGTTTAATGGCATGTAAAGGTTTTGAGGGATTTTTCTGTTTAGTTCGTTCACTGATTAGTCTGTGGTTTTTTTGTATCAGGTCAAGTGATATTATATATACATCGAAACCGAAGCACGTATATAATATAGCCGCTCAAGGCGAAACGGATATAAACGTGTACAACAGCCGAACTCAGAATCGTTCGAGATAGCGGGGGCAAGATGATTTCTAAAGCGCGCACAACGCAAGTTTGTTTAGCATTCAATTTCTACAATGTAGTTGAAAAAATATTTAACCAAGTATGCGAAGATATCAGTAGAAGGGGCTGATCCAGTCTGGTCCCCGTCAATTGCGAACTTGAATACGTGTTTTTTATTCTACGTGTGAATGTGCCACATATATTCCTATGTACATGTCGTGAGAGAGCGAAATTTTTTAAACAGTTTTGCTTCAGGTCATCATTTAGCTTTCAATTATGATCATTTTTAATTGAAATTACTTTAGTTTTTCAGTTTTAATCTGTGGGCGGCTGTGCTGGAACATGCAGGCTAGGGTGGATTTCACCAAAATTCAGGAGTGGGATCCCTTGCGATGATCAAAATATTTTTCAAATCTTTTGTTTAAAATCATGTTAGGGTGGAGGCCCCTCTTTGTTGTGGCCCCCAAATGGGGTGTATCGGGGACGGGGGTGACTGCTCGGCCCTGGTAGGCGGTCATCATCAAACCCAGGATAGCTTTAGTTTCGAAATGGTCGGCACAAACGCAGTCAATAGTCAACAGTAATGTTCAAAAAAATTTTAGTTTCAATAAGCATCAATATCATGTTAATTATAGACACCCCTTCCAAAAAGCCTAATTCTAGGACTGAAAGCTCTCGGTTTCTAAATCCTCGAGGTAGGAGTGTTGCTTAGAACGAATTAACTAATTTTTTAATTAACACTTACGGCGAGGTACGAATAATTACTATAGCATAGCGTTGAAAAAATAGTTATAGTCAATACTAACATCTATAGTTATGAGGCTATTTTTTTCTTTGGTCTTCTATTTAGTCGCTTCACTGTAGTTAACGCACTGTTTTTGAGCACTGAAAAGTGATGCTTCTATTGGTGTAAAAAACGGCATGTAGTACTCGTTTTCAATTATCTTTAGCCAATGTTCTCCAATTCTAAGGTAAGCAGTGTGATATATACAGAGTTTTTCACAAAAAATTTTACTGCAGATGAGGTCAGGCTTGAACTCGTAACGTTACCGTTTTAAAATAAACATTTCGTCGTTGCAACAAGGGACTTACCGTTACAATTTTATGCGGAGCGGATAACTAAAAAGGTTTCCGCACAGCTGCCAAACTTGTGGCAAATCAAAAAAATTTATGACGGGAATCACAATATTTAGTAAAATAATTTGATGTATAATTTTGGTTTTGCATCATGCCGCCTAAGGGTATCCGATTCACGATTCTCTTCAGATTCGTTCTTAGTTTAGCATGTTGCAGCCCAGATGTGTTAACCATGCATTTAGGTAAACACGTAGAAGGCCAACCTATTGTAAGCGAAGTAGTCGGCGAGAATTTGGAAATAAATTTTGAATTAATTGTATTCACTCTCAACTCAAAAAATTGATTTAAGTATGTCAGGTTAAGGAATATGTAAAACTAAATGACCTGAAACCAAAATAGAGGTGTTTACGTATAGAAAATAACACGAGCGAAACGGTGGCGTATACTAGTTACATATAATACTCGGTATATATAAAGTATAGGCTCTCAAAAATCTTAATTCCAATTCAAAGTATTGAATTCTTCTTCAGACACTGATTCCGGTATAATTCAGTTTTATTTTGCTGCCTGACATGCATCAAACACCAAAATTCGTTGCTCAAAATGAAGTTTTGTCTTTAACCTTCACTTATAGAATTTTATGATTTTTCAGCCATCAATTTGAGTCACTTTTTTGCATCATCAATAAAAATGTTTCAAAACTCTCGGAGGCTCTTTGAAACCTTCACAGTGTTGCACTGTTATATTTGTTTGGAGTCCTTGGGCTAAAGAAAACATCAAAACAAAACTCTACAGAGTGTTGTTGTTTTTGGTGGTTTGCCTTAAAAATGCGTTCCAATCTTTTTATTGTCTTTAATTTGCAACCAAATTTCGGTTGATTATCGTTTTAAATTGTCATTTATTTTATCAATTTTGTTGTGGTATATTTTTTTGGAGCGTTCAGCGTTTTTTCTGCAGTTTTCTTAGATCTTTGGAACGTTTGATAGTAGTCAAATATAGTGCAAGTTGAAATCGAATGTTTCCAAGTTGTACATACCATAGTACTTGTTTTTGCTCAAACTTTGATCATAAAACGCTAAAAAACCTTGTTCAAGCCAAATGTTTGTAACCAAAACTACGAATGTGTTTTCGCGTTACAATTTCTATTCGTTTGCCCGGTAGTATATCAAGGGTGGTTATGTTAACCATCCGCACATTTGCGCCTTAGCGTTAGATGTAGGAAAAGAGTTACGTAGGCCTAAACGTTTGGCTAATCGTGATTGTGATCGAACGCCTAAAGCAAACCTTAACTGTAAATGGAGGAAAGTAAATCAAGAGCCGTATGAAGAAAGTGTGTTTGACAAAAAATATTTTAGAAAAAGCTTAGGTACAAGCTTTGTATTATATCACTGATATGTGTGCGTACGTTGATTGCTTTAAAAACTCGTTGAACGCACGTCAAGTATGCAAAACCTACGTACGTTCTACAGAACAATAAAATCGAACCTCGCAATATTTAAGGGCTACTGTCTCCTCTCGGCTGTCAAACGAAGAAATTTAATTGGTTATAAAAATTGGTATACATTTCTTATTTGACTTGGAAATACAAAATTCTGGCTTCGATTGTTTGATGCAAGTAGAGCATACAAAGACAAAACATATTTTTCAGTTCATTATACATGCATGTCAGTTTTATTTTGCGTTTATGAAAAATAACGCATCGACAGAAATTTGTGCATAGTTTTTTCTTACGCAATAAATTATTTATAGGCAGCACCCTTTAACTTCAATAGCTTAATATTGATTTCGTTCTGAACTAACCAAACAACGTATCGTCAGGTTTGAAGTTGTATTGGTTATGATGGCGCCACACCGAAGTCTTTGCTTGCTGCTGTGCATTGCCGCATTATTCCAAAAATGTCCGAAATTAAGCTGATGAATTTGGCCAGAGTTACATTAAGGGTCATAACAGTTGTATAAGTATATTGCTGAGTGTAAGCCTATGGCTATGAATAGGCAAAAAATTAGTATAAAGCATTTAGCTAAATTCTGCATTGTAGTCTTACGGAAAACGGTACGCATATCAACTTTATTGAAACTCGGGCTATAAATTTTGTTTTTTATTTTAATTCTTGCGCTGTCATAGTGTAGTAGTGCACCTAACATTGCGATCGTTTGAGCCGTCAGAATATTATGTTGTTGGTGCAAGCACTAATTAGTGCAAGGAAAATTTGATAAGCTGCTGCAGTTGAAAGTTTTTCACTTTCTACTCTTCGTGTATAAAGAATGCTGAAGCAACTCAAGACATGCAGCGACACCCCTGCAGCAGACTCACCTTGTTAGAGGTGCTGAATATTTTTTCAGGAAGGGCATACAAGGGTATTCATTAACTTACCAGCAAGGTTTAAAACTTTCTAGGGGATCAAAACTTTGACAGGGGAGGCTTGCCCCTAGCCCCTTTGGTTATGGGCCCGTGCAGCAAAAAGCATTTAAAATTGCATTTTATTTTTAGACACGATTGATAAATTTAAGCTAATTTTAGCTAACTTTGCTACGCCAGCAAGTACTGAAACAAATCCGGATCTAGCGTGTGTAAGGCACATTTCGACAACAAATAACTGGCGTTAGGAGTTTGTATAACACTGGCCCTGTACATACAGTTTTACCTCAACGCTTAATATTGTTTTGACAAATTGGTAAAGTGTTCGTTTTGGCAAAGAGAAATAATTTACTCAAAATACGACAAAAAGAATTCGGTAACATTTTGACGCTGTTTGTTACGTCAACAAAAACTACAAAAACTACTGTAATTGATTATCGTGTTTCATTGGTTTGAGGTCGACAGTCAGTTTTAACGCGATTGCAATCTGAGGTTCTCATCGAAACGCCAAGAGTAAACAGTTTTTGAAAAATCACTAACGTCATAAACTAACAACCATCTTGCCAAAAATCTGTCATTGTTCTTTAAAAAAAGAAAACAAAGATGTTGCTGTCGTGGTATCCCTTATAATCTGGCTCATTTGCAGTTCTAAACTTTGTTTGAGAAATATTAGTCAATACAGATCAAAAATATTCTTTTTAAAAATCACTCAAATATATAGATATATGCTGGCAAAAAGCTGTCGACCTTTAGAACTGTACAAATCTATATTATCAGCCGTAACAAACTCAACTACTGTAGCGAACCGAATAAGAGGGGGGACTGATATTTATTTGGCCTCTCCAGAGGGTACCCCCTGTTATTCGGTTACGGACTGTTATTTATTTTTAACCCACGATCCGCTACCCTTCGTTTACTGATGTATATCCGGTACTGCAACTATCCGTTGAATTAAACCTTTATTTGTCTAGTATCAAAGGCTTGAGCGATAATGCAAGATTATACTTAGATATGTACTTTGAAATCATGAGTATACTTTTAAGGTTCGAACTCAACTTTATTTGGTCCTTGAGTTATTTTAATGCACTGCAATTAGGAGCAATTGAGATTTATGGACTCTAATTAGACGTGTATGGATTGATCCGCTTACGGACTCTTATTAGGGATACGGATTCATATTGATTGGAACTCAAAATGGGGACCCCCTCTTATTACCCAACACCGTTTTATTTGGATCACTACAGTACGCTATTGCTTTATATATAACTGTTTTTCAAATATTTCTTATCTACAGAAGCGAGGGTGGCTTGCACAGTATTTAAAGACTTAGTTATTATAAGCACACCATTTGTTAATGCAAGATTAAATTTGGCCTTTAATGGATACACAGGTTGAGGAACGTCATAGGCTTGCGTGACCGCTTACGAACAGGTTAATATACTTAATTTTAGCGATTGGATTTGGCATGCGGAAAAAAGTTGCCTCAAGTTATTATTGTTTGCTTTAGCACTGTTTGCTCTGTGCATGACAGTTGCTAAGCCAATAGCGAGTATATTCCCAATTTGATTATGATTAATGCTGCACATTTGGATTCGCTCATTGCCAGCGAAATTTTGCATTTTCGAAATACACACCTTATATTTCGGATTGCTTACAAGAGTAGAGGTAACAATTTTGCTATTGTTTTGATATAACGTCCGCCAACTGACCTAGGGTCTCACTGATGCCTCAAAATTGATTTTTTTTCGTCATTTGTCTTAACAATCGTAATTTAAAACAAATTTTATATTTTAGATTATATTTCAATTTTAACCACTGACCATGTTGTTGATTGGTATTGGAATATAGAATTCTTTTATTTTTTATTAATTAAAATTTTACGCAATGGAAGTTGATTTTCGCAACACGTCTCAGGATGTTACTGACCACAAAAACCCGGTGACACAAACGTTTCCTGATGAAGATGAAGAGGACACTTTTCGTTTATTTTATTTGGGTATCGCTATTTTAGGTAAGTAGATGCACTAAAGTTAATAGATTTTAGACCCTTAGTTTCAGCCGCGTGTAGCTCTTATCACCAGCGAGTAATAAATTGTCAACCACCCGAACGGGAGAATCTACTGAACTATAAATCTCCATAAAAGCAGGCTTGCTGAAATTTCAAAAATGTGCTCAATTTGTTACCTCGACAATCTTTGGTCCTTAGATAATAAAACCTGTAAGCAACCGTTAATAGATGATACTTGAATTTGACAATACGGATAGTAGTTTCAGGTGTTTGGATGCTAATAATTGTGGTTATTGTCCGAAAATACTGGCTGCCGTCAGTCAAACAATTTTTCACAAAACTCTGTTGCGGACCACTATTAGTTGGAGGCAGCGTCGAAAGTAAATTGTTATCGCCAGATGCTCAAAAAACGTCACAAAATGCAACTGGGACCGGCTGTGTGTCGCCTAGAACGGGTCATTGCCATTCAACCGTTAATAGCCAAACAGAATCCGGATTACAGCATTATAAATCGCAACCGTATCATCAACAGCTACAGCCAACGAGCAGCGAGCATAGCCAACGGCGTGATCCATCTTGGTTGTCGGAAGCGTCATCATTTCACGGATTTAGCTCAAACGGTATAAGGCAACAAACCGCCAATTGTGCTGAATATATGAAATCAGCTGATATTATCATCAGTTGCAGTCATCGGCAAGATAACAATTCATCGCGCGATAATTCTATCAACGTTGATGTACACAATTCGGAACGACTATAATTAATATCTTAAACGATCTTTTGCAGTAACTTACCAGCTATTGAAAAACAGTATTTTACAAAACTATGAGGCGCAAAGATAATCTGGTGCAATTTGCAAACTACGTATATCGGGTGTTCCAGCTTTATAATAGATTTGAGCGCATTGTATTTGTATTACTAACCGAGCGTTTAGAGGGTGGCATACAAAGTACAAACATACTTGGTCGAATTGTTTGTTCCGCAGTCATGAAGCGATTTGGTAATTAATATTAGCACCATTTTAATGAATGTTTAGTGCAGGAAGACGATGCGAAGCATTCCGTTTACGATCTGTGAAGCCAAACAGCATGTGACGCACTGAATTTGGCGATTTAGTTACTAAATCATTTATTCAGTTTGGAATATAATTTTACTTTTAGGAATATAAAAGGATTAAGGGTTGCGCTATACTCGCCGCGCGTTTCAGAGGCCTCCGCCTCAAGCCGCCTTATGCCCCTATGTGTTGCTAAGAAAAATATAGGCGAAATCTCTTTGGTGTCGAGCGGCGAGTATTGTACAACCCTGCTTCTGCATGAAACATACATTGACTGACTAATTTGAATACTGAAGAACTTACCACTTTTCGCGAAACGCAATAAAGTTCTTTTTTCCATGACATGTCGCTAAAGCAGTCAAAATATATTTGATTTTCACACAGCGTTAACGTCAGTTTGATTACAAAATATTCTTAATGAATTATAGTTCTTGCTTCAAAAAATAAGGTCTTCCACCCTATTTATAACTTAAAAATCTGTTACAGAATAGAAACGGAGAACATTCAACTACCCACGGTAAGACTAACTTCTTAAACAGGTAAAAAATTCAAAAACACTTCAATTATGAATATGTGAATGATGGATACTTCCTCTTCCAATCAGTACGAGTTTGCACTATAATTTCGACAGCCATAGCGTTTGAACCGTTAGTAAGCAGCCACACAAGAGGTACAGTTAAACTTAGCTTGCGGAGACATGTGGAATAGACCACTATTTGTTATATTCCTTTGGTATCTAGATTCCGTACCTCCGCCAGTATCGTACCTATATGTCTTGTTCACAACTTTCATTATCTTGTTCGTTGGATTTTTACCAAGCTACGAAATTAGCATAAAGTGCCAGAAATTCTCTACTTTTTGAGTAGATGTCTATTGAATTAGTTGTAATTGTTCAAATTTTATTTAGACTTTACGCGTACACACCTCTAATGTTATTTCCAAAATAAACTTAATACTTGCCTAAATCGTTGCACTAATAAAATATAAAATAATTACAGAAATTGCCGACGTACAGATGTCCGCGTTGCGAAAAAAGTAGGATACATTTCGCCGTTTAAAAGAGCGTCAGGATTGCAATTATATTTCTGTATACAGTTTGCCTTTGAAATGTGCAATATATTGAAGGTTGCACGTATTTATATATATATTTTTCAAAACATTAGGTCATATACATTTTGTTGCACTCGTTTAAATGTGCAAAGACTTTCGTAAAGATAATTAAAGTTTATTTTTAAAAAGCAGTTATTGACTATTTCAATTCTTCTGGCTAAAACTGTTTTGATAATATAGGCTTCTAAGGAACGTGACGGCTAGGAATCAATAATTTGAGAAAGTGCAACTTCAAAATCACTACGAGGAGTCAACGTTTTTGCATTGTCCAATTTGCAAACATTTCGCATCGTTCAAAACCTTAATAGCTCTTTTTCTTGCAGAGCAGTTGAAATTTTAGTATCGTAATACGAACTCAACAGGCAACAGAACAATTTGATTTATGTTTCTTCGTGTATGAGGTCGAATGTCATATGATATTGAAGTACAATTCGAGACATTCGCATAATGATATACGATGGGGCATACAAGTAGACAAAAATGCCACCCAATGGTCTAACAAGGGCTAAACATGTCCCAAGCTTCTCTGGTTTTATTAAGAATCCGTCCGTACTAGGCGCGAACAAATGGACGGGGAAACATTGTACTCTTTTTAAAAGGCCATGCGCCAGAATATGAGCAATTTAAGCATTTCGTGGAAAAATTTCAACAGAAATCTAGGTACTGCAACAGACAGATATGTTACTCTGAACCCAATCCATCATCAACATGCAAATTCACATTTAATATAAAATTTTTGATGTTTGTTAATGTGCGTGCTTTCGCCTGGTTTAAAAATGAGCTAAAGTCAGATATTGGCTTAAATTGTACTGTTTTTACAGCTTCGGTTGCAATTCGCTTGATGACAACGCCATATTTAGGGAAGTTTTAGCCAAAATTATTTAAATCAGCAAATATGTTGCTATGCAATGCTGATATAAAACTTGATTGATCAACTATGTTTCTACAGAAACAAACGTCAATCTTGTACTTCTTTGTGGAAACATTTTATAATACCTTTTCAAAGAAAAAACGCGTTTTTAAAAACACGCGTTTTTATTTGCAAACAATTTTTCAAAGTGAATATGAATTCCAAGCCAAATATTTCCAGAATTTCACATTGCAGAAGTTATTTTGGGCTTGAATTAAGTCTATAAATTATATCTTTCTTACAAACAGAACCATTAACATAAAAAATTGGAGCGATTGTGCCGCTCGCAATATGTTTTAAAACAATTAACGGTTAAGATTGTTTCGGACGCGAAGGTTTTTTGATAGTTTTCCAGGTACTGTCAAATGACAGTATTTGTCTTAGTTTAACTTCCTTACTTCCTTTAAGGAATAGCAAACATATTCAAGTGCTGAACAATTTTTTTCTGGTGCTAATCTAAGTTTTGATCTTAAATAAATCATCTAGTTGAAAACATGTTCTCGCGCAAGTAAACACTGAAGCCGCTGTTGAAACCAGCTGTTTGAGTGAAACCAACCGTTGGGGTGAATTCAACTGTTGGGGTGAAACTAACCGTTGTGATGTAACCAACTGTTCAGGCAAAGCAAACTGTTGGGGTAAAACTAAAATTTTTTGAGACTTGCCGTTGTGGAGAGACCAACTGTATGGTTGAGAAACCTATTGTTGAATTGCAATCTGACGTTGCGGTTAAACTACCGGTTGAGGTGAACCCACGTCTTGTGGTGAAAACAACTGGTGGTGTGGAACTAACCGTTGGGGCGATGGGATGGAACAAATTGTCGGGGTAACCGTTAGAATGAGACCAACCATAAGGTTGCAGCCATCCTTTTGGATGAAATCAGCTCTTGACGTGATGCCTTCCATTGAAGCGAAACCATCCATAGAAGTGAAGCCAAACTTTTTGCTAAAACAAACCATTTGAGTGAAACCAACCGCTGGAATGATACCAACCGCTGTGTTAAAACACATCGCTAGTGTGAAACGTACCACTGCTGTGAAACCAACCGTTGGGTTGAAATCAACCATTGGCGTGAAACGAACCGTTAGAGTAAAACCAGCTTTTCGGGTGGAACCAACCTTTGAGGTGAAACCATCCATTTGTTTGAAACGAAATGCTGCTGTGAAACTAACGTTTTGGGCTGAAATTAACCGTTGGGATGAAATGAACCGTTAAGATGACAACAACCGTTGGGATAAATCAAAACGCTGGCGTGAATCCAACCGCTGGGTAAATCAGCCGTTAGAGTAAAACCAAATATTAAGGTGAAAGCAACCATTGGAGTGAAACCAAGCGCTGAGCTAAAACTAACCTTTATGGTGAAACCATACAGCTAGGGTAAGAAAGTAGATTTGGGATACTTTTTAAGCCGTTGCGGCTATTCACAAAATTTCTAAGCACTAATCGATTTTGGGCTTTTTTTGTTTTAATATAAAAATTCAGTTTTGCACATATAATTAAAATGAATCATCTTATACTAATTTTGCACCTTAATGAATGTAAACAAAATATCACAATTTTGCGCAAGTTATTAAAAAATTTCGTGCAGTTATTTTTTATTTTTAATAATATACCTCCTACGTGTTTTTCACTTCAAGTATAGCTCACTTTGCAAGTTTGATAGCAAATAGAAACATAAATTTTAGACTGTCATTAGACTTATATTGTAAAAAAATGTAATTGAATTCGTCAAGAATCAGTTATATCGCTGGGCAAAAACCCTAAGATGGCAATCCAGACTGCGCTAAGAGATCATTGATCGTTTGTTACGTACTTTTCTACTTCGTAGGTTGTAATGGTTATGTTTCACGCTAAGATGATAAACAGGAGACCATAAGAGCACAAATTTGAGACGGTTTAATGTTTTTTGCACTGCAATATTGCACTAAAACACTTATTGCGTTTTAGCATACTGTTGATTGTTGAGTGTGAAAATGTACATTTTTCTACGTCAAAATAGACCGATACTATAAAATTTAAATTTGAGCTACTTTAGTTGTAACTTTTTGTTTAGACACTAAACTGTACAAGTTCGTTAGTTACTTGCTACCTTTATATATTTTAAGTACTGCTGATGTTTCCTGTTCAATGCTGTAAGTTCATTGGCAGTTTATTTTTTTGAGCAATTTTCATTTATATCCATAAATATTGCTGTCATTATAACCAACTGTTTTATGTTTTAAGCACAAATCTGGTACGTAAATACTGAGCATTATATAATACGTTTTTCAGACAAATTAGGCCTTGGCCTTCATATGAACGCTTCAGCCTAACTTGTAAGTCATTGTAAATTCTTGTTTACCCATGTCAAAGATTTGCTGTGCCTAGTGTGTGAGGGGCTCACTCATCAATAAGTCTTACCCGAATTCCTTTTACGGCCTGTCTAATGATCGGACCAACACAATAATATTAACTATTTGGGTATACAATAACTTCGTACGCTATCTTTTAGTAGGAAACGTGAAACCCAAAGGAAGGAGTGGTGCAGGCAGTGGTGGCAACTTAAGCATATAATTACATTACATGCTGAAATATATTTAAATATACGTGAAGTGACACTGTTGAATCGAACCGACCAATCCATGCGAATCGGTTAACGAAAACTTCGCTAACGATGGGATCGAGAAATTAGACGAAATTTACTCCGACAGATTAAGACATTGAATTTAAACTAAATCGATATTGTCAAACTTGGTGAGACGCCACTTGGCGTGAGAGTAGCTTTTTTGGGACGTGTGTGGGATACCACTCCGACCTGCACTTAGACATGTAACACCGGAACTTGTAGGGCAGTTCTGCCACATTCAGGCGACTGTTAATATTAGACGTCCATAAAACAATGCCTGATCCGGTAAAGCATACTACTAATTTTTTAACTGAATTGTTTCCGAATGGACACATTCTTAGATTTCTAACCAAACTTCTTAGTGTCAGTTTAAAATCTTGGTGACCTGTTCATTGCCAACAACCTGCTCACAAACTCTGATTCATTCGTTTTAATATATCTCAAATGCTTTGTTGCATTTGTTGATTTCGCGTTCCGTTTTGCATCAGCTGGCTGATGCTCGTCAACGGAATGTTGTTTACTTTTGCGCACCAATGTTTATTAATTTCATAAGCGTTTGCTTAGGTTCTACATTAGCCTCAGGCCTACGCTGAACGTAAGCCTAAGCCCAAACCTCACTCTTAGCCTAAACCTCTTTGATCAATGTAATCATTAGGCATACGTGTAGCATGAATTTTGGCTTGGATGAAGCCACAGTAAAAAGTTGTCGGGCTGTGAGCAAAAAATTATCAAGTGCAACAAAAATATATGTATAGTACGAAGTTCTGTATTTTAGGGTTTTAAAACAAAGATTTTGCATGCTCTAGTAATATTACATCATTCCTGTTCTTAAAGAGCGATGGATTTTACCAAAATGTCATTCGATTGCGTTCCTGACGCGTTGTACCCAGTGGTTGCTGTATTAGTGAATGTATCAGTTTCTGTGATTGTTTTCATAATGCAACTCGTATCGTTAATTTGGATTGCACTTAAACATTTATTTTGGTTTCGTAAATGGGAAATTGAAAATCAACACTTGAAACACGTTTTAGTGTCCGGGTGTGATTCAGGATTTGGCCGGCTGCTTGCTCTACGATTGGCTAAACGAGGTATGACAGTTTACGCTGGTTGTTTAACAGCAGACGGCGCGTCATCATTGGCTAAAGAATCTCGAGATGCTTGTGAAAGTGGCGACTCGGTTGCGAGACCTGTAGTAACGTTCGAAGTTGATATAACAGATCAAAATGCTGTTGAAAAGTTTCGGCAATTTGTTGAAATTCAATTGGACGGCAAACGTAAGTGCAATGAGTTTAAGCCTGGATCTCTATTACGGCATCAAGGTACTGCCCAGAACTATTTTCAAAAATTAGACGGCTTCTTCCAATTGGCTATTTTGGAAAAATGATCAACTTGTCTTACGACAATTTCAACTTACAGTACCTGGACAGGTTTGTCTTTAAATAACCATATAGTTTTTTTACATAAGAATGCTGGCGTGCATATGTAAATTTGCATTTTATTAGCATACTGTAGTGACCCGAATAAAAGGAGGATAAATAACTGATGTTTACAAAAACAAATCCACGGGATGTGACATTGCTTCCATTAAGTGCAGAAAGGTTACTAATATTTTTCAAATTTATTCAACCTATACTTTGACGGCATTCTGAACCAATTCAAAAACAAAACTGTTCAAAAATTTGACTCTTCTCGCAAATCAGCTTGAGTATTTTTTGCTGTTTTTAGAGTGTAAACAATACTTCGTTGTATTAGACTGTTGCGGAAAACTGATTAAAATGTTCGAAAAATTGTTGAAGTTATCTCCGAAAATACCTTAGATTTTTTAAATGTGTCGAGGTCGTCACCAAGGTACAGAGAGTCCACATTTGTGGAACCACTCCATATAAAAATTTCGCTTCATCCGCCTTGGTCTTACAATGTGATTTGGTTTATTCTGCCTCAACGCAAGTAGCAAAGTTGATTTTGACATTTGTTGCGTTGGGAACAATAAATATATATTTTAACTGTGTATCCGGCCAATATTATATTACTTTGAACCTCATATATGAGCTGAGGCTGAGGTTTCGTGTAGGTGAGATTCAAATTTCATACGTGTCAACCCGTGTTTCCATTTTGCCAAAAAGTTACCAACGTTCAAAATCTTGGATCCACTAGTAATTTATTCCGACTCTTAATAATATGGTACCTCTCTCGCTATTTTTGGTTTTTGACTGTTCTATGCCGTGCTTTGAGTGTGAGCGTTTCCAAAAATCACTGTGAGGAACCCTCATAAATATAACAATTTAGGTTAATTTTTATACGCTGCTGAACCCCGAAAGTAGACGGAAAAGTTGTTCTATTTCATTTAAGGTCTTTGGGCGATAGTTCACAACGCAGGAGTGCTAGGCCCAAGCTTAGAAGACCGATTTTCAACTCTTGATTTGTATCAGAAAAACATGGAAGTCAATTTCTTTGGTCATGTCCGTATGACTCACGCATTTCGATCACTTATGAGTCCGACCACTGGCGGTCGCATTGTGTTTATGCTCAGTTCAACTGTATTCAGCTCAGTACTGTACCATGGACCGTATTGTACTGCAAAATCAGCACTGTATGGATATGCGAGAACGCTCAGGTAGAAAACATATACCTGAAAGTGAAACGGAAGTTTAGCAGAGAGGTCACTGTGCTAAGAAATAGGTTTTCAAAGCGATGCTGAAACTTTTCCAGGGGGGGGGGCAAGAAGCATCTTGAAGAGCTAAGAGCTTTGCCTGGCGTTTTTCTGGCTACGGATCAGTACAATCGACGGAATATAGATGCCCTAGAAATGTTTTGAATAGTAGCATGTGCTCTGAATCTTGACTCATTTACAACAGTGCTCCGTATAAAAATACTGCTATAAAGTCACTGAATTAGAAATCTGCAAATCTTTTAGAACAATTTACTAAACACATCTGAAGCATTCGCTATGATAGCATCCAGGACATTATTCTAAAGCCGGCTGACAGTGTTTTTCTTTCGTCGCTAGTAATTTCAGGAGTGTGTAGGTTTGTCTGGGGATAGGACAAATGTATATATTACTTAGCAATCAAAATTCTAACAGAGGTGTAAAATAGTGAAAACAAAATTAGCGAGGGAAATGAGCGACAAGTAAGACACAATTTTAACATGAAATTCCAATCCAAAGTTTTAATTTTGTGTAAGAACGGTGGGATGCGTCCAATCCTTTAGACCCTCTCTTTAGTTGGAGATATCAACGTGCAGCATTAAGATCAGTACGATTGGTCAATTTTCAAGTAGTTCCAAGGGAATCAATACTCTGTACCTTTTGGAATAAATGATTTCCTGTTTTAGGGCTGAACTTAGTTTGTCAAAAATTGATGTTATCACGCTGGCACCTGGCTTCTTTTTCACCAATTTGTACAAAGACGGATATACAGCTCATTTGAAATCGGCACTCGAAAAGCATTATAACGGCTCTATCACTGCAGAAGAACTAAAAACGCGATTAGCACAACGTAAGGGTCTTTTATAAACTTTTAATTCTTGACATTGTCAACATGGGCACATCCAGAAAACTTGGGGGTCTTTTTTGTTATCACTCCAACCAGCCTGCGTTTACCCAAAATCGTTGGATTTAATAAACCTTTGCATAGTTCCGCTCCTCATGATATCCTCTGATATCATTTCACGTAAAAAATTTGAATTTTTGAAAAATTCGATTTTTTTAAAGTCCCAAAGTCCCCCGTGAAGAAAAAAATTGCCAAAAACATTGACAAAAATTATGTACGATTCTATACAGCTTGTGGAGCTAAGTCCAGTGGTGTTAAATTTTTTACAATTAGACGGGTGGTTAACGAGTAATTCTCAAATAGAGCATATAAATATGTGCAAAAATTGAGCTACAAATTTTTCATTTTTTGATAAACATAAGTACCTTTATGCAAGAATCTTTCTTAAACCATTTGGTGAGATGCAGTTGCACTAATTTGAATATCAATCCCGGCGTCCACAATTGTCACTGTATTCAAACAGTGTCCAACAAACCGTTTGATATACGCTTTAGCTGCACAAAAACGGTAAATTGCAAATTTTGGTACTTTTAAATTCGAAGTTACGCGTTTAGCTAATCCAATTAAGATTTTAAGCAAATATTTATAGGATAAAAAGTTAATTTATTCTTATTTTCGGTTCGTTTCATTTCAATGAACTTTAGGTGAACATTTCGTAACGATCTTTATGATGCTGTCGGCTGGCAAAAATCGACCTTCAGACGTTGCCGATATGATGACAAAGGTTGTCGTGAGCAAATTTCCAAAACTCCACGCCCGAGTTGGTTACAATAGTTTTTGTTTGGAATTTCTCGACAGTTGTAGTGTTGAAATGCAAACGTGGTACTGCAGATGGGGACGAAAATTTGTATTACGTGATTTTGAAACCAGTTGTTTGTAGCAATTTTAACAGTCTGATGGTTGATCCAGCTACGTCAAATATAGTGCCACAGAAACCAGCGGCCGATTATTGATAATCCGGGCCCTGAGGTCGGATTTATTTCTCGGGCTCTCATAATAATGTTAAGATTCTTTTGTGGTGACGCACTTTTAAACAGAGAGTTTATGCAAATTTCAATGGGTTTCCAAATCTCCATACGAGGTAACCGCGATGCTTAAAGCTTTTATTGATAAGCCTTGACTGTGTAGCATAGGGATTTGCAGGGGTGGTGATCTGTCCAACGTAAAGCGGACGCATAAGCACTGACAGTTACCGATTAACGTTTGGGCCTTATGCAACGATAAATATAAATTTACCGATGCTACGGTTAAAATAATCTAATTCTACAGATCGTAATTGTCAGCAACTTACCTGTTTTACAAAACATTTCTATTTTAATGCTTGCGATTTGTAGACCAGAAACGTTATACGATCTGTAAATTTTGTTAAGCTTAAATATTGTTTCAACTAAAAACTATGTGGCTGGGCAAACTAACCAAACTTGAATTTTGAAGTTAACTTCAACTAAAATACTTTTAAATTTAACACGAGTAGAACCTAATTTTAGTTTTATGCAACTGTATGGTAACCCTACAAGGTAGTGCAGTTAATCTAGCAAATAGTCAATTGGATTAGCGTAAGTTTAATTTAAGCTGGTTCAAGCTTTTAGAGCACAGACGATTCTGATGCTTGTTATTTGTAATGTTCAGGGATTGTTGCAAAAGCGGGCCCATAGCCAGCTCACCTTGGTAGGGGAGGCTGAAAATTTTCCAAGAGCGGCATACAAGGGTTTTCCATAAGTTGCAGGCAAGGTTGAAAGTTTTCTAGGGGGGCCAAAATTTTAGTAGCCCCTGCCCCATTTAGCTACAGTCCAGAGAAAAAAAACGGGGGATTTAGTTGATATTCAATCAGTAGCGGTTGCTAAATGTGCTCAAATTTAAACATGTACAGCGGAAAGCTTAATGTAGTGTTTCAAAATTTAAGTAAAGTTGGTTCTCTGTAAATTCTCTAAATTTCTGTTCTCTTTTTTGATTCCTATTAATATTGGTATTTGGTTATTAAAGTTTTATGTTTTTATTTTGAATGAATGATATTTGCATTGCCGAATAAGAATTTTTAATGTTCTAGAACATGCATGTAGTTATAATTGTTATTATTGGTAGCGTTAGTAACCAATTCTATCACGATAAAATTTGTATGTTATTTATTTTTTAAATTATTAACGGCACCGGCAATTCCGTGAAGCTGTTAAATTGTAATTTAAATACGGATTGCGTAAAACATGGATAAATGTAACAATCGGCTATATATTAGTGACAAGTCTTGTACCAGCTGTAGCAGTCAGTAGCGCTTAGTGATTAGTTGCAAGATTTAACCATCTGTATCAGTCGGTAACCTATGTCTGTGAGTATTAAAGCCAAAGATTTTATTGCTCAATTACACTACAAAACTGATTCTCAAAACTACGAATTTTGCTTTAAATATACTATGATAAATGAATACTAGTCAAAATATGGTAATTCATATGACTTCAAGGTTTGAAGAACTGTCGTTGAGGAACGAAACAGTCATAGAAAGCAAAACCAGTTTAAAACCCAATAGTCAGCTTGAAACCCTTAAGTGAAACCAAACAATAAGAGCCTAAGCTTAGACAATGAATACTTCAAACCCGAAGGCGCGAAAATCAGTTGAAACTTGAATTAGTATAAACCAAACAGTACAAGTCGAAGCACAAGGTAACAGACAGACAATGAGGAGAAAGTAACCACTATTTATAGTCAAGACGTGCCCACGCTGTCTTATTTATAGTCAAGACGTGCCCACGCTGTCTTATTTATAGTCAAGACGTGCCCACGCTGTCTAGTGTGTTCATTAGATTATTTTCAATAACATCCTCATTATTGCATCAGCTTCTGGAACACAGCTTCCGGTTTTCTACGCATGACGTCAAATCGTCACTTTCACGTGAATGTTCTTCATAATTCGCTTCACGTGACATGCGTATTTTCACGTGAATAGTCATGCGCCACAACAGTTGCGTTTCCAAAACACTACTTAACTACAACTTAGTACTTAAGTACGTACAAAGTAATTGGTACTTAACCATGTTGTCGTTTTTAAAAGCGTACTTCAGTTATGTAAAATACAATAAGTCGCTGATAAAATTTGATATTACAAATTAATTGTTCAGGCATACAAACCTTTGTCTAATTGAAATTGTAGACTGATGTTGACTGGTTAATATAAAGCAAAGATATTACTTTCTTGTCATGACATTGGCTCACATCAAGGGTTTGTTTCTTTTAGCACGAAATTCAAATACATTCTTAAGTCGGGCGACTTAAGCAATTACTTAAGTATAACTTAAATGGTTAAGTAAGATTTCAGGTTTTCGAAACTTGTAACGGAACTTTCAAAAGCTCATTATGTCTGCAATATATGCAATGAAACGTCAATGTTATTTTGACTAGCGGTATTTTTAAAAAAATAAAGCTAAGCGTACGCTCAAACTCAACAACGGAAACACTCCGGATTGTAAAAAACTTGAAAAGTTCCAAATTTAGTATTCCTTAGCTTCTAAATTTGGAAATTGAAACTTTACAAGTTGTTACTACATTGTCACAAAATCTGCGGAAATAAAGAAACTCAAACCGAAATATGATATAATTGTTCATCCAATCATGCCACGCCGGCAGACTTCAACAGAAGCCAAAAAATTACGAAATATCATCTTTGCTTGTGTAAATTTTGAAAGTTTGTAGCAAACATACGATAGAAGAACATTCAGTGTTCTAACAAGACGAAAAGTAGCTAGAAAAATAGAGGGTGCTAAGCTCAGCACTCAGAGTACGAAAATGTCTGCATAAATTTTTATGTAAATTTCTTCATAGAAAAACGGTAGGAACCGAAACAAATTTCGCAAGCTGATGAAACTTAATAAATTGGCAAAAACCAAAAACAAAGGATAAACCTTTGTCAACAAATAATTAATTGATTTGACTTTATTTAGCCCTAAAACTAACCAACCATAAACTGCAAACCGTTGAAAGAACATGTCTAAATTAGCCGTTATATATTTGTATATTTATATATACATACATATATATACTGCAAAATTTGCCTTAAACTCTATTTCTGAATTAGCAAAACTGAACTTTACTGTTTATTTAAATTATAAGCAGAAACAAACAAGTCATTTAAAACAGAATCATGTCCAAATTGCCAAAATAAGAACTGTGACACATACTAAAAACGCGAACTTTTTATTGGCCTACGTCTACCAACCAATGTGATCGGAAATAGAGCAGAACTCAGAAACAAAGGCTCGAAACAAACACTCAATGGAAACTATATATTTTATTAGTACAAATTAGCTAAAAAGTGTTCGCAAAGAAATTTTAAAAAATAGTTTCGTACTTTTAGGTCAATCGTTTCGCTCCATAAGTGACAGTATCACCTACTAAAGGGTGGTTCCGAACTTTGAAAAAAATAAGTTTGTATTTTGCGTCGAATTGTTATGGTTTCATTTTTTAAAGTCTTTTAGTATCTTGTATTGTTTCGCTTTGGTTACAAATTTGTTTTCAAAGGATCTCGTGAATATACATTTTGGTCTAATTCGTATAGATTTGGTCAAGCAGATTAATCATCCCTGGATGAGTTATTACACTTAAGTTTGAAGCTTGTACTCCTTCCTTTTGGAAGGAAACATTAGAAGGTTTGGTCCATGTATATAACAGGGCCGGATCGTTTTCCGGAGGAGCTGCAATAAAGTCAGTTTAAACTTTAGTCTAAATTTTTTGCTTAGGCTTAGGCTTAAGCTTAGGCTTAGAAATACGCTCATCCTTACTCGTTAGGCTTAGACTTATGCTCAGGAATATGCTTATACTATTGTTTCCGGTCCTGTTATATACATTGGCCGAAGTTTTTATCGTTTACCTGGAAATAAGGTTTATTTCAGATTGAACCGACAAGTGATTCTGTAAACAGTTATTGTTCTTTCATTGTTAGAAATCGAGTCAAATACAAAATGCTATTTTAAACGCTTTTCGTGTTTCAATTGCTCATCGTTCAAAACGCTATTTTGTAACCGGAAATCCTACTAAATGAATCGCTAATGTTCCAAAACGCTGTTACCTAAACAGTTTATAGGCGTTCGTCAAAACTCTATTCTAGTATTGGATCAAAACGCTTTTTTAAACACGAAAATAGTTTTGCACTTTTGGTAGGAATCCTTAATATGACAAACCATGGATTATTTAGCCAATGTATAGAACAGGAGAGGAACAGTAGTATAAGCATATTCCTAAGCCTAAGTCTAAGTCTAAACCCATGCCTAAGTGTAAAAATGAGCTTATATAAGCCTAAGCCTTAGCCTAAGCAAAAAATAGTCTAAAGCTTAAGCTTATTCTATTCCAGACCCAAAGGAAAACGTTCAATCTCTGACCATTACATCGGCCGATTTTTTTTATTTAGTTTTCAGCATTGAAATTTTAATTTGGCTGGCAACCGGTGACCATTGGTTTTTTATGCGAATGTCATCACACTATACGCGTAGAAAAATGCCAAAATCAATAAAAATATGAAACTATAATATTGTCTTTAGAAATTTAAAAATGTTACTCCCGAATAAATGACTTTTCAGATTGAATTTTTGAAAATTAGCAGGCAAAAATAATGACATATGCCACTAACGCTATACAACCAAATAACTAAACCGCCAATGAGATTGGGTTTGAACAAGTATGCTCAAGCCTCATCTGACCATTAAAAATCCGCCGAGCATCTTCTTAAGGGTGATATTTGGCGATATTTTGGTGCCTTTGGTAACACTTAAAAGGATTGATTATAGCATACAAATGTCATTCTTTACATACTGTAAATTTCAGTGAGTTGATTTTAACTCAGACTGAGTTGAATCTGCTAAGACGTCTGAGCTGTTGGTTACATCTCTGAGAGCTCAAACTTATGAATTGATTGAACTAAATTCTGAGATTAATTAATCATCTAACCCAAAATTGAATCTGCTCAGAGTGAGTTTATGCTTACTGAAATAACTAATTCTCTCTCTGAGCTCATTAATCAACGCATTAAAATTTAGCTACAATAACTTTTTAAAGCTACACTGCAAAAAATGGTGAGTCAAGTTGACTCTCTTCGAAATAGACCCTGCGGGACTACGCAAACTGAGTCAAATTGAACTCCACCAGAGTCAAACGTTTGAGTCAGTGAGTCGAATTAGATAAACTTTATTTTGTAGTGTACCATCAGCGTTCAAAATAAAAATAAATTTAAAAAAACGTATTGAAATCGCTCAAAATGACATCAGAAATTCTTTGTTATTCGGATGGTTCGGCTAAAATTACCCTCGAAGATGTTCAGGCAATGAAACGTGGAGCGTTCATTGCTGTTATCATGAGTACTCTTGCAACGTTTGCGTGCGTTGTGTGTGTACCTAGTGTGTACAGTCAAATACAACGAATACAGTCAAAACTCGAAACTGATGTCGATTTTTGTAAGGTAAGTAGATAAACAGAGTATTACAAAGATTGCACATCCTGTAGAATATTTTCAAGCAAGGGAATTGAATAATATTTCTTCTTTTAACAGAGATTAGAGTAAACGTCGTGGATTCAAGAGGTAAGAAATTTAGTTCGACTCCAGCGTAAAGACGATGGCAGAATATTATTTTATGAAATTATGAAAATTGCAAATTAATTTATTGTTTCGTATTAGCGTTTGATATTCAATTTCGGCCTAATAACCATACTGATGTATGTTATATTGGAAATTTATTTCTCTTTGGCGGAAAACAGGCTAAACTTGAGCAAATCAGTTAGTGAGAAAATAAATGTAGCTATTGTCAGCACTCATAGCAAAGTATACTTTGCAATAGAGTATATAGTATTTTAAAAAAGAACTACAACACAGTTTTGTCATCAAAAATAGATTAAATGCAATCTGAATTGAAATTAAAATTAAAAACCATTGTGTTTAAGCGAGATAAGTTAATTAAGTAAAAAAATGAGTAAAAAATGTTTAGTTTTTCAACCTCAAACTGAAACAAAAGATATAAGTTTAAAATAAAGAATATTTGCACTAAATTATTTTAATTAAGAGTCGTTCCGGCGATCTAATGCGTCAAGCCAGTTTGTTTAATAACTTTGCAAAGACTAACGATGGCATTACTATTGATGAAGTGAAACGATTTGCGCGACACTCTCCATATGGTAAGATAATCAACAACCAGGATGCAACCGGAGTTGAAAAACACGGGAGCCGAAATCTGATTGGCGGTGAATGTTTACTGTTCTTCCCACAAAAAGTTCCGTTCACCCAAAGTCCTTAACTTGAAAAATTAATAAACAGTAACGAGAGCACTTTTGCGTTTTATCAGATAAACACCGGAGATGGGGTTGGACGTAAACAAGTACGAAGCCAAGAATACAATACCAGAGCTGGAGTAATTCTTGGCCAAAGGTCAAGCAGAATTTAGATGGTTAAAATGAAGCTGAATTCGCTACATTAATGATAACTGGCAAAACGCAGGTAACATTTTGCTAATTTTGCTTACGAAAATCCTGGCATTTCAAACTTTAAAAATAGCACAAAAACCCACTGCTCGACGCAGCCGAAAACTATAAGAAATTTTACACCTGATTCGTGGGTGAATTTTTTCTAAATTTGAACTGGTAGACAGTGTCTGTTTCAAGCTTGAGTTTCTGCGGAAACAGAACTCCGGTTGCAATATGCTGTACATCATCTTATTATCCAAAAATATCTGAATAATTATTATAACCGTAATATACTTCAATCTGACAATTGGTACAACAGAAACATTAAAGTTAATAAACAGAGCAAAGATTAGCGACGCGCACAGAGAAAAATCACTGATGCTGCAGAACATTACGGTCTACTTGAAATTTGATATTTACAGAAAAGATTAATCCAAGGAAAACAGATAAAGCTCGGTTTATAACGATACAAACATCAGAAATAACAGTATGGATCACATTAATACTTTTTCACAACTGTAATGTCATCCGACGCCGTCCGACATCATTTTTGCCGTACGGCGTCGGCCGTCATCATCCGTCACATGACGACGAATGACGACGAACGGCGCCGTACGACATGTACAGCCCCGTTCTGAGTCTTGAAATACTAAAGTATGCCTCTAAACGTTGTACTTTCAGGAGCACCACCTCCGGCACCGGCACCTGCACCAAGTACAGGTGGTTACATGATGCCTCCGCCACAACCTCCAATGATGATGATGATGGTACAAGAATCGTGTAAGTCTGCATCCTTGATTAAATAATAGGATTTGTACTTGAGTACCTATTTTTTTATTTGATTTAAAACTGTTTTGAACAATTTCAGATTTTGCAGCTGGCGGAATGAGTTTTTTTTACTAAATAGTGATTGATAATACACGCATGGTTAAGAATATAACTCCGGGTTACACTGCTTAAAAATTTGAGTTTCAGCCAAGTATAACATTAACTGTTGCGGCATTCAAGCTTTACTTGAGGACTCGGCCGGATAGCAATATGTTTTGTCTTTAGAATACTATAAGCAATTCCCAATAGAACAACTCTTAGCAAAAGTTTTTGTACCCTAAAATGCGCTATCTGCGGTCAGGGTACAAGTAATGTTTTAAAGGCGTATTTGAGGTGACAACCTAAGTCCTGGATTTTAACCCTGTATTAAGACGATATCAGTGATGCCGTCGTTTTAAGCCGGTAAAAATAGGTTCCTTCTACTGATCGGAACATTTAAATTCAATTAGTTTAGAACGTTTCTGAAAGCGAGAAATATTTGTGCGCGTAAAGCGAATGATAATTCTTTCCTTTACGATGTTAAATTTCAGGTTGCACATGCCATCAAGGTCCGGCTGGACCAGCTGGATTTCCTGGACCCCCTGGAAACCCGGGTATGGACGGAAATCCAGGTGCACCAGGCGGACCTGGGCGAAATGGAAACATGGCTAAACTTCCAGCACCGCCGATGTGTTCACCAAGTTGTCCAGCGAGTTCACCTGGAATGAAAGGACAGCCTGGACCTAAGGGCATGCCTGGTCGACCAGGCATGCCAGGAGGGAGCATGGGCGGACCGATGACTATGGGACGACCCGGTCCACCTGGGAAGCCGGGAATGCCAGGAGGCATGGGAATGCAAGGTCGCAAAGGGCCACCTGGTGCTCCAGGACAAATGATGAACGGTGGAGGGCCGACAGGTTTACCAGGAAAACCTGGTTTGCCAGGCAAACCGGGCATTCCTGGAATGCCTGGAAAAACAATGAATGGCGGCGGGCAAGGATCTCCTGGACCAATGGGAGATGCTGGAGGGCCAGGAGCACCAGGAATGGACGGCATGCCTGGCCCGGTTGGAGTTCCTGGTTTACTAGGATCGCCAGGTTCTTGCATGCATTGCCCACCGGCTCGAACGGCACCGGGTTATTTAGCAGCATAACTTCAAATGTCTGTATGCTTTATTGATAAAAAGTTTAGCTACAACAATTTGGTTTTTTTGCGTGTGAACTTATAGTTGCAGTACGCGTCCACCTTATCGCATTTGAATATTGATTTGCTTAATTAAAAATGATTTGAAATAATTTATTATTTTTGATTTTTTCGTGCATTTCTTTGAATTGGTACCACTGTACAAACGGAGACATGTTTCTGACTCCAGATCCAGTAGAGAGTTTACCGGGTCACCGTAAATTTTTGTCGGTCGAATTTTTCGTAATTTATGAATATGTGCCCCGCGTTTAAGAAAGTTTATTTTGCAACTGTGGGTCAATTGTGAAAGCTTATATCGCCTGGAATAAATTCATTCTACATAGTAAATAAAGTTAGTAGGGTGAATCAGACAATGAGCGTATTGGAGCAGATCTATGCGTTGAGAAAAGTTTACAAGTAACGGTTAGGAGAAATAATAAATATGAGCGCTGCATAAAAGAAACCTCAAAGTTGACAATAGATATATATTGTTTGAAACTTGGGCTAACATATGGATCATAGGCGGACGGTTTTCCTTAAGTCTGCATTCGAGTAAACGTAAGCTTTAGCCCATTTTCTGCTTAGGCTTAACCTTAGGTTTAGGCTTACGAATAGGCAGGCTTATACTTACGCTTAGGCTTGGGTTTACACTTAGGCTTAGGCTTAAAGATATGATCATACTACTGTTCCAGCGGTGTACCATAGATTGGCGGAAATTTGGAATGAAGTTAGGAATATTGATTTAGTTTTTTTTAATTTTACATAAAATTTAAACTGTTTAAAAAACTTTATAGCGAAATATGAAACGAAAAGTGTGCATATCATCATTTTTTGCACATCTGTGGCGAACAGGAACCGCTTATTTGTTTAAAACAAACCTTGTCGAGATTTTTATTTTGTGGTAACGCGAGACAAAACAAATATGCTACAATTTATTGAGCATTTTTGCTATAAACTCGGTAAACGCTTGAGTTTTGTTCAGGATGGCATGTATAAAGTTACAACGATCTTCAAGTTTTTATAAAATGTTTTAGTTACAACGCCGCTGATCAAAACTATCCAAAAACATTTTAAACACTCGTCGAAAAAGCATATGGTTAGCATAGTTTAATACATTGATATTAGTTGATATTAGTTCGTATTCTTGAATGTGTTTAGCATTGGCCCATGTAAAAAATTACGAGCGGTACGTTTGTTTGAGGGACTGCAATGGAGTACGCTTCTGTTTTAGACTAATTTTTGCTTACGTTTTGGTTTAAGATCAGGTATATGCTCATTAATACGCTTAGGCTTAGGACTAGGAATATGCTTATAGGTTGGTCGTTCTGAAACACCCTGTACATTGGCCGTAACATCTGTCACCAGTAAGTATGGATGCTGCATAGATTTGAAAATATAAGCAAATTTTTCTGGAAGAATAAATGCCTATTTGGCGTAGACCGTATTATAAATATTATTCTATGCTTCCAAACTGAACTCATATAAAGTTTTTTTCCCACTGTGTCTGATAGGAAGTATAACGCAAATATTAAACTGCGTTAAAAATGAAATTCTTAATTTTAAATTCAATCCACATGTAGTTTACTGCGACCACACCTACTAAACGAACAAACATACGTGTTAGAACCCTTATTTAATAACCATTCTGGTAAAAAAGCTAGAATTTTTCTTCAGTTAAAAAATAATATTTTAAAGTCCAAAAAAATGTTCATAGACGTTCACGCGTACAACCAAATGGTCACTGACAAATATGGCCGTATTTTTAAATATTTTTGGCGCATCCTAATTGCTGCACTGGCGATAATTTGTGTTATTAATGTCGCTGGAATTATTTCGCAGAACACACAACCGATGACCGAACGCAAATTAGAGCTCGTCGAATCGGTCGAGTTGCCTGATATTGCATTATGCGTTGGAAACCATTGGAATTATGATCGCATTGCTGCTGACTCTGAGAAGTTTTCAACATTACCATCCAGTTTGATACATAAGGATTTTAGTGTTCGATTACCGGACAAGTATCAATGGTTGCAGGCATCGCGTGCGTTAATTAATATTACTCGCGCTGATATGATCGAGTTTTATCGCAGCTATACAATCCAGTGTAAAAGTTGGCTAAAGTTGTGTCGGCTACGAACTCGTGTATTTGATTGTTGTGCACCGAACAGAACTCATCGACTCATCAATTTGTTAGACTCGCCTTGTTTTATTGTCACTGATCTAGGCAAACAAACTTCGAACCGAATTGTAAACGGCGTATCGTTTTTGTTGCATTTCACTTTAGGTGTTAGCGATAGTGAAAATCACACTTTTGATACTACAAAACAGCTGCAAAACAATCACGACAACAGTTATAACAATACAACGACCAGTTTTGATACCAAAAGCGATTTGAACGTAAAAAATGTGAAAAAAATTAAAATGAACAGTAAAATATTTAAATTACGCGACGCATCAGCGGACGCGAGAAACGGTGTTGAGATTTATATCGCGAAACGATTTCAAGAGTACACCGGTAGTCATGAGCATTTGTCTCCAGGTCGGTCGATAATTATAAAGTTTCAGCAACAAAACATCGCACGCATTTGGCGATGTAAACGCGCACCGTCGTTCGCAACCACAAAAGGCTGCTGCTATAATTGTGATCGAAAAGTTTTTCTCAATACTTGTAACTGTGCCCACGTTAGTTTCGTTGATCGAGTTGAACTCGACGCAGGTTCAGTGTTTTTGCAGTCGTCAAATCATTCGCTTTGTGATCCGTTTTATTTTAACTATTGTTTGCTAAACAATTCCGCTATATTTGACGATATCGAAACGTGTTGTAAACTAGAATGTCGGCAAAAACTCTGCAGCGAAACAGTGTACACGCTGATATCATCAGTTGGCCGAATCAATCAAGATTGGTTGATCCGGCAACACCAGTTTGCGACATACAAAGATTTCAATCCATATGGCGATATTCACAAATTTGTTTATGTTACAGTACTCAGTGAAGCGATGTCGTTGATTGTACAGTGTGAGTTTCAAATTACAAGCCCACTCTACTACGTGTCAATGGTTGGCGGACAACTTGGTCTTTGGTTAGGATGTTCTATTGTTACCATGATTCAGCTATGTTTCGCCGCGTGCATTATGCTTCGCAAGTTTACTGCGAGTAAAAAATCGACCAACGTACAACACTTGTAAATACAGAGCCGTCTTTATTTTTGCGATAACTTTTTCCATTTATGTTGTAATTTGCGCGTGGTTGTTCTCGAAACGTACGATGCAGTGGATTAGTTTGTTAGCAAATTGAGTACATAGAGTAAAATTGCCTATTCGAGAAATACATGGCCTTCTTGAGTTTCGTGGTCCATAGCGGTGACTTTTGGGCACTATTTTGTGTGAAAATCCCAAGGGGACCATTTTGTGTAGCATACCGTTTTCCCACACTGTATCAAACGCTCAGCTGTAATGACGTAGGGGAAAATTAGTGCCCTAATGGGGCATCCACGTTATACTGTCTACGCTACTGCAAAAAATTTTACCCTCATGCGAGTCCCTAAGCTCCTAATTGCAGTGTTTATAAATTACATATCCGAAAGTCACCCACACTATGTGTACACACGGCTGACCACAGTCTCTCTGAACGGCTTATACTTTATCACACTATCGCACATACAGATGCCACTTTGTCAGTACGTTATAGAAAAGACAGCTGTTTTGTCCTGAGTGTGTCAGACGACATTTGCTTATTGCATAACGCAGTCTGTTCGAAGGGACTCTGTTAAACGATTTGACAGAGCATGTGCGAAGGAACTTCTATTGTCAGTCAGTGTGTCCAAACAGTGTTTTGCCAACAAGTGGGTGGACAATTTTTTTACAGTAGCGAAGACAGTATAACGTGGATGACCAATAATGAGTGTGTTTTAACTTTGAGCAAATGGCATCATCTAACGCTGTGCTTCATTAATATAAAATAAAAGACAAATTCCATAAACAATTCAAAAATACGCACTTAAAATGAATTTTTGCAATTTTGTAGCTCTGCACTGAACCACCTTAATAATTGATGTATTCTTTAAATACCGTATGCATTCTATAAATACCGTACTATGGGAACATTGTCCTGTCTGTCAATAATAAATTGTAGGGATCGTTTGAAAACGGAGTCCGGTATAACGCTCTCTAATTGGTCGTAGACCCCCTGAGTATCCAAATATGTTTGCCAAATTTGTGGCTTCTACACCGAGAATTTACTTGTTAATCATCTACATGCGCTATAGTGAAGTTTCTGATTTATAATTTTAACCGAAGCTCTGGGTGACTGTAGTATAGCGGGTGTTTCACATTGCAAGTTTTTAAGGGTACATGCTTTTATATTGTGCAATTTAATATCAGTTTTGGCGTTTTTTAATTATTAAACGAAAACCGCAAGACAAAGTCACAAATTTACGAACGCAATTAATAATGTCAAAATGCAAGTACAACAATGATAGCAAAATTTGAACTTTTGTTGTGGAAAAATATCCACATTTGATTCCAGGAGTAGCAGTAATGCACTCTTGATTTATTGTGTACTTATATGTAAAAAGGCCATCAATTAGAGTTGTTGTTCGGAAATTCGTTTGAATGAATTTCGTATGGTCTATATTTTTTGGAAAACGTTTTTAGATACATCCAAGGCATTTTTACCTTAAAACAGCTGATTTTCATACGAGATGGATAATTGTTTCAAAATAACTTTTCACTTAGTTAAACTACCATTTGCCTTACATACATCAAAAACAAGTATAAAAAGAAGAAATCATAAGAAAAAACTAACATAAGAGCCAGAATAATTGTAATGCAGTGCTGTTTTTATTTAATTATACACACGCTTTTAGTACTTAGAAACGCAACTAATAGGTCATAGTGCGTTGTTGCAAACGGGCAAAAAATGCTTCGATGTACGTGCGCATGTTGCCAACAAATTCTGTAACCGTTTCTTCGGTTATCGGTCGGTTGATAACTTTTTCGGCGTGTGTTTTGACAAAATCGAACACTTCACGTACTGTTGTTTCGTCCATTTTGTCGATCGACTAAAAATAGTTGCAGAAATAAACTGTTGTTCGTTTTTATGCAGTATACTAATTTTTTGTTTTTAAATTTTACAATTTTAAAGCGCGTTTTTAGCAAATTTATATATTTCAACACCAATTAATCGTTCCGTGGGCGCAAAATGTTTTTTAATTCATGCATTTGAAATTTGATAAACTGCTTGTATTCAACGTAGGCGCAAATTTTTTTTAATTCATGCATTTGAAATTTGATAAACTGCTTGTATTCAACGTAGGCGCAAATTTTTTTTAATTCATGCATTTGAAATTTGATAAACTGCTTGTATTCAACGTAGGCGCAAATTTTTTTTAATTCATGCATTTGAAATTTGATAAACTGCTTGTATTCAACGTAGGCGCAAATTTTTTTTAATTCATGCATTTGAAATTTAATAAACAGCTTGTATTCAACTAATGAAAGGTGCAGCTCAGTTCGACTTTAGTTGATAATATTTGGGCCCATAAATGCTCGGCAGAATTGGACACAAACTGCTTACGTTGTCGAACTGAGTTTTGATTTTCTTCCATTCATGTGCCAATGAAGGATACCGCTCGGACGCTTTATCTTTGAGTTCTTCCAGCGTGAGATCCATGTTGCCCTGAAACATCGGACACGTAAAACTGTATGTAGTCTTCTTGTAAACATTAATAAATTTCTATAGCTTAGATTTAGCGCTTTGCTCAAGGTTATGCTTAGGAAAACAAAAACGCTTTTTATCAAGTTAACACTAAACGTAAAATAAACAAGAACTAAAAAATAAGTTTCATTGCTATGTATATTTTTCGGTCCGACATGTCATTCCCCCCTGATCACCTCATAACGGTTCATGACTTCTTTAAGATCCATGCCGTGTTGTTCCATTGACTGTTCAAGTTTAGCAACAAATCGGTTCCATTCTTCTTGCGGAAAACGCGAAGCGACTTTATGTTTGAATTCATCGATATGAGGGCGGAATTCGGTTGGAATTTCACGACGGTAGCGGCGTCGAGACTGAAATATGAAAAATATGAATATACAAAAACTTGTATTAATGTTGTGAAAACGTCATATTTGAAATAAAGGGACGCAAAAAAGTAACACAGTAGAAATTTTGCGCAAGACACACCAAGAGCCAACGTTAATTGTATACGTCCTTGTACTGATGACTTAGAACCCCCACTTACTGTGCTTCGAGAGTACACAGTCGACAAATAGTTTTGAATTTTCTGTTTGAATCCTTCGAAATCAACATTACCAAACTGGTTGCGGAACATGGTTTCGGCTTGGTTGTACAAATCACGCAACGAAGTGTCATCCATACCATCACGAGTCTGAAAAAAGTTTCAGCTTAATAGTAGAAGTATCCTTACTAACATTTAAACTGAAAACATTAATCAAAATCCATTTATTCCTGCCAAAATAATTTTTGACAATTCGTGCTAGTTAACCAGCATAGTTGGAATAGATTCGTGAATCAGTTTGCGATCTAAAACAGCAAAAATGTCTAAAATCTAAAGTACTCTTTTACAGACCCACCAGAAATCGAGACGGCCCTAAAAGTAACATGGGCCAAAATGTTGATGCTCAGATTTTTGGTAATATAATTATATATATATATATATATATATTTATTGAAAAATGAGTTCTTAAGCATTGCTGCTGCGGCAGCCCTCAAATGATCTGATAATTTGTTGACTATTTCTCAATGTTTTGAAGGCGTAAAACATTATTATTATTATTATTTAAAAACATATTTGAATAACGGATATGTTTGAAACCACTTAAAAAGTGTCAAATTGAAATGCTATTAAACACAGAAGTAACGATTTTAATAAACGTAAACATACCGATTCCCACTGGGCCTTGATTTTGTTCCATTGTTGGTTCAAAATTGGATATTCGTCCTGCAGTTTCGACGACAATTCTTCCAATGTTAAATCCATGTCACCCTGAAATTTATACGAAATATTCAACTCGTGTCCGCGCACACTTGGACAGGCAACCCAACAACGCCAGAGGGAGGAGACTCTGTCCCTCCTAAAACAGTTTCAACTTTGCTTATAAGTCATCTGACAACCAAGTATGAATCCCGTAGAATTTTTAGACAACCTTCCTTACCAAGATGAGCTGGCTACGGGTCCAAGTTGTTTACCGCCACATTGGTTTTACGAAACGAAAGTTACAAATATTCAATGACATTTTCTACAAAATTAACACCCAGTTTTTAGAGTCCCAAACAGACTAAATCGAACAGTAGCTGTTTCCTGAATGCAAGATCTACTCATATAAATCGATGTTTACTGCTGATTTAATCGGGAGCGCAACCAAACAGAACTAAAAATGTTATTCTCTCCTCGAGATCAAAAATTTTATATACTCATTTGCCCTAGTAACTACACCTAAACGAACATTTCTGGTTTCGAGATCAAAAACTTTATATACTCATTTGTCCTAGTAATAGTAACTACACCTAAACGAACATTTCTGGTTTATGATATTAAATAAATGTATCTTGTACTTCTCACAGCAGTCTTAAAGTTCTATTAATTCATTATTTAAACATTTGAAAACAAAGAACCTTGCGCGATTCAATTTTAGCCTGAAGTTCGCCCTTTGTCATTGACGTCTTTTCGCTGAGTTTGTCTAAAAACGCTTTGAATTCTTCCTTTGGAAAATTTTGGTCAAATCGATTGCTGGCTTGCGAGTAAACTTCATTCAGGTTGACCTCACGTTTGTGTCGGCGCTGAAATGGTTTGAAGGTGTACCGTTTCAGCTTGACCGCAACAAAATATACACGAACAATTGTTTAAAGAAGTCTTGTCCGCTTCCCCGCAAAGGCTTAAAGGCTTGGGTTTAAGGATAGGTTCTGGAACTATTTACCTAACCTTGAACCTGAGCCTAGGCCGTAACCTCAAATCAATGATAAATGTACAAAACAATAATTTTCCAATATATTTTTTACCCAATCTAACCTAAAACAACTAACATTATGTCTCGAGGTTTATAAATAGTTTTGGTTTAGAAATAAGAACAGTTTCTGGCAAAATAAACTATGAATTAATGAAAACCGTATCTAAATTGCCTCTTGTGCACTTTCCTCGTCAGGTTTTGGCCTAGGTTTATATTTCGAAAAAAAGTCTAGCTAACGCAAGTTTAACCCGATACCAAAAATTGAACTTTAAACCTAAATCTAGAGGAAAGTATACAACAGATCTTAAATTTTATATTAAAACTAAACTCTTACCGTCGTAGTTCGAGAGTACAGTGACGTCATGTAGTTTTGCATTTTGTTACAGAATGCTTCATAATCGACATTTCCAAACGTATCGCGGAAAATGTCTTTTCCTTGTTCGTACAAGTCGCGCAGCGTAGTTTCGTCCAAGTTATCACGAGCCTGAAATGTTTGAAAACAATCTGGCAATTTCCGACGGATCAACGCGATATGTTGTGACTGGGCAAACCTTAACCCCGATACAACCAGAAGTTTACCTCCGACTTTTATATACACGAGAATGTCAGTATTGATATTACCGAAGAATTCGGCAAATTTTCAACCGGGTACTGAAGTCGATTTTCTGCGCGAGTGAAATGCAGTCATCGGGTTGTACCAATTCAATGTATAAGTAAAACAATGTTACACCAGGATATAGTTAAATCTTATACGTTTGTCGACTGTTACCCAAATTCAAGGTTTCTAAACAATCACAATTTTAACCACACCATGAATTTCTTTACCCGCGGGTATACCGGCGCGAAATCTAATTAGCCGGCTTGCGCTTACCCGCAGCTACCGCGGATCGCGCTCATATATTGTGTTTATCTCAGCCAAATATACTGTACAGACATAAACAATAACATTATTAGTATGTACCGACTCCCATTGAGTTCGGATTTTGGACCATTGCTGGTTCAAAATTGGGTATTTGTCTTGCAGTTTTTCTGACAATTCTTCAAGTGTCAAGTCCATATCGCCCTAAAAAGTATAAATTGTATATATAGAAACTTCGCAGCCAGCTCACCTTGTTAGGGGGGGGGCTAAAAATTTTCAAAAGGGACATTCAAGGGTTTTCAATGACTTACAAATAAGGTTGAAAGCTTTCTATGGGGCCGCAATTTTTCTAGGAGGGCTGAGCCTTCCTAGCCCCGCGTTGGCAATGGACCCGGTCGTACAACCTGTCGACCGACCGCTGGCAATTCAAAAGCTTGACAACTCGACTATTTGTCGCCCATCACTACACTTAGGATTAGGATTAAAACTAGGATTACGCTTAGACTCGAACTGAGGACATTGTTAGGCGCTGAATGATTGTATATTCGTTATTTTAATATTTTGAGAATCATGACAGAGATGTATTGAAATTGTTTAGCCCATAAATATAAGTAATTTTCATAAAAAATTGTTTATGACTTTTTGCCGTATTTTCACTGCAGATGAAACTTGGCCACGTTTGCCTAGTAGCTTCATATCAACACATGCTCCACTTCAATTTCTCCGCTGGTTTTTCAAAAAATTACGCGGCTTATCACCTCCTGGTACTAAGTGCTACATACATTTAATGGTCATTTTTCTGCAAACAACCAGCTACACCTGCAAGCCCGCCCATCCGCTGATCGGATCACGTCTCGTTTGCGTGTAACTTTACGAGTAGGTGAAGAGTACAACTTGGAGTCAGCCAGCGTAAAAGCTACTGTAGTTAAACGTTCAACAGCTAAATTTACAACCCTTTTTGAAGTCTGAAAACATCCACGACGAATATATTAAAGAATGAACCAAATAGACAATTTTCAATTTTGACTATTTCTTTAATACCTTGTTAGCATCAATTTTTTCCTTCAATTCTTCTTTGGTCATGCCCGCCTTTTCGCCAAGTTTATCCAAAAATGCTTTGAATTCTGCTTTAGGAAAAGTTGAGTCAAACCTGTCTTCCGCTCGGTCGTACAATTCGTTTAGTTGAACCTGGCGTCTGTGTCGCTAAAATAGCACAAGATATCAAGAGACAGAGAAAGAGAGAGACAGGAGCGGAATAATATTCAAATGCATATTTCTTCAACAAAAGGTTAAACTTAATCACGCTAATAAATTTTGTACCACTTTTGTGCTTGGTATATGTTGTAATTTTGTTGCTACAGGACCGTTAGCATTAATTGGGCGCTTCCTAAAGCACGACTTTTTGCCGTTTCGAACAAAATTCACAGGTAAATATTGTGATTTTGTTCAAAAACAATCGTATAATAAATATTAAGCTATACATTTCAGCAATAAATATCCGGCAATGTAGATCGCCGAAGTCGGATGTGGATTTTCTACGAGAATCCGATATTCGCTTGAACCCTAATATAGATAGATAGATATATACATAAAACATTATCTAAACAGTAATATATAATAAACAAAAAGCATAAAAAGTTCCAATACATTCCCATTGGATATATCTCTTGCGATTGCAATGCATCTTTTAAAGGATGATACTTGACAGGGCCGGAGTAGCCACCCTTCCCTAGGAGCCCCCTCCCTAAGCAAGATTTATACAAAAAATTTGAAAAATATTTTGATCATCGCAAGGCGCTCCCATCCCGGAATTTTGGGGATATATTCCCTTAAACCAGAATACATATAGCAATCTTTGCGTTTGTCTTTGGTATGTGGCGTTTTGAAACATTTTAGAAATGAAAAATATTTCGAACGGCAGCTGTGTACTATTTTTCAGGATATAAGCGAAAATCCTCCTACGGCACCGGCAAGAAATATCAAACATACAGAATACAACCAGAGGCTGCTTCCGTCTCCGGTACAACTTCTGCTGGAAGTCCCGGCAATTTCGGTACTGAAATTTTCCACGATTTTATAAAATTTATTTGCTTGGTGCGCATAATTTTAAACTTTTGGTACACTGAGCAAAAAATAACTGAAGTTTCGTTAAAATAAGTGTAAAACCCTGCGTTTAACAACTTACAGATGTTTGCTAAAATTGGCAATTAAATATCATACTAACTGCATAATTTTGCCTCACTTCCGCCTTCAACTCAGGCTTCAGCAACTTCTGTTGACCTCCGGCTCCAGCATTTTTCACATCCGTTTGCACCCGCACCTTATTGTCAATGTGTCTCAACATTATGAGATGACGTCAAGCTTCATGAACGTGCATTTTCTGCTATGACATTTATGTCCCCCGTTAGTTTTAGGTGTGTCCCCTTGCCCTAACTGCAATCGAGTAGATTTTGATGTAGAATTTTTTAATTTTCAATCGAGGCTTAAGTATAAATACAAATTTAATTTGAAATTATCAATTTAAATATATATTTAAAATTATCAATATAAACATAGGTAGTCATTACTCGGGCTGGTGCGTTGATGTTGATAGCTGCCAGATATTCACTGATTTTCGATTTGAACTTATTGTAGTCGATTGGACCAAATTTAGCTTCAAGCGTTGTTTTCGCTTTGTTGTAGAGTTCGCTCAGTTTGTCGTCACGTGTATCCAAAATGTCGTCTTTGTTCTAAAATCTTACACAAATTCTTGTAAAGGCCGTAGCTATTGAGTACAAAGCTCAGACCCTTGTAAAGAATTTTGGACTTCCCTAGAAAAGTTTTCAAAATGTTTGTTGCTTAATGTTGTCTCCGGGATCCTGTCGTACACGATATCAACTAAGTCTGATTATTGCTCGACGTATAGTTCATTCCATTAGATTTTCTCCAGCCGATTGATCAAAACTTTGTTTAGTGACAACGAAACGATTCCCAATTATACCGGAACGGTACTAAATTTTTGGTTGCCGTCCCGAAATTTCTGTAGAAACCGGAACAAAGTTGAACTTTCCTGGCTTGTTACGCTCGATCGCAATATACTTTTACGTTAGATTACACTGCTGAAATGACATCTTTGCTATGCTCCTGATCGCGACACCTTCAGAAAGTTTGTTGCAGTGTACTTTAAGATAAAAATAAACTGTTATTTATAAAATGCATCAAAAACTGAATATTAAATACACTTTACCATTTCCCATTGCGTCTTGATTTTGTTCCATTGAGTTGTCAGAATTGGATAATTTTCCGTTGTTTTGTCAAACAGCTGCTCGAGAGTCAAGTCCATGTTACCCTGAAAATATAACAAATTGCGTAAAATAGAAGCAATTTTTGTGACCGCACAACGTTCTACTTTTTAATAATGTAAAACATGTGTAAGCTTCCATGTAGTACCAAAGCCAGCTACCCCTTATCCCCTATGGTGGCATCGTTTTCTCCGTTAGCCTTATTCCAGGTGACTCGGTAAATGTTTTGGTCGTACTCGCACGAAAACAGCCTAGATTCCAACCAGTCCACAATCTTCAGACTGCCAGAAGCATCGAATCTGTAGGAGTAAGCGAAATATACTCTACTAGATTAATAACTGGACTACTTTCTTTTGAACAGAGAGCCTCTGTGATCGAAACGGAAGCCTCAGTGAACAGCAAAATGCCCTGATAGGCCATCGAGATCTTAATCATTCATCTATGGATTTCTTTGGGTTTTATGTGAGCCTCAATGTCCCTCGTGGGATATGGGTCGTCAACCGCAGACGCGGCCCGGTCTCGATGTACCTGTCATTCTAGAACCTTTTACATTATTAACGTCATTTACCTTGTTTGCTTCAAACTTTGACTTGAGTTCATTTTGTGTCATCGACGATTTTTCTTGAAGTTTCGTCCAAAATGCATTGAATTCGTCATACGGAAAGTTTTCTTTCGCATTGTTGTACAGTTCAGTCGCTTCTGCTCTCAAGTTTGGCTCTTGACGGCGATATCGGTGTGACCGCTGAAAAAATCGTATTTTCGTTCCTTCGTTAAATAGCTAACGTTATGGTTACCGGATGTTTTCTAAGATCAGTATTGCGTTTGCATCCAAATTGTTACAACTCCCAAAAAATACTACAAATTACAAAACATGTATTAAATTTGGAACAGTTGGACTCGCTAGTTTTATTGTTATACAGTTAGCGAGCAGTGCGGGTTCCTTTTAACTTTAGAGACTTCACGATGAAAGCTATGAATTTGTGCTACAGCTGGTATTTGAAACTTACACCACACAGGGTTATGTTCTGAAATTTCTATTTGTATTATGCGTATAAGGCGGTTAAACCTAAATATTACTGTTGAGCATATTAAGCTCCGCCTATAATTTTAAAAATGGCATTTTTTACCTATTTGTAAAACATGCATTGCATGCGACATGGACCTTCCAATAAAAGGCGGACGGGTATGGCAAAAACGCAACGCGCGCTGGACCTTTGACTGCAAACCAAAAAAAACAAGGAAGTTGTATACTATTGTATAAAAAAATGATTATCGACTTTTACTCTAAATCGTGAGGAACTTACCGCGTTCACAACGGCAAAGGCAACGAACAGCAGTGCAATGAATTTCATTTTTGACTGCAGCAAAACAAAACAGCACGCAAAACAACCGAGTTGTATATGATACTGAATGGCAATTAAAACTGATTACAGTTTAACTAAAATAAAGATGAAAGGCAATTGTTGCGACCAGGCGGCACGTTCACAGAAGCAGGCGCTTAATTTAGGACAATCCAAATTGATAACAGACAAAACTTTAAATTCCAGGTATACAGTACTACAAAATTTTGCTCAGCGCAAACATTGGTTCAAGGTATTTGCTGATAACGGTTAAATTTTGTTCTGAACACTAAAACTGATCAAGACGCAATTTTAAGACTTTACGCAAGCGCTAAATATTGTATATATAGCGATGTTAGGCGACATTAACTAATGTGTTATAAAGCTCAATCTTATCGTGTTATATTGCATGCGAAGATTGCAGATTTCTGCAAAACAGCAAACAAAATGTAGGCTTGCAACACGATGTACTAAAATCTTTGAAACACAATTTAAACGGTACTGCACATAAATTGTAGTTCAAAGAAAAACTGCGGTTATGCACTTCAGTATATTTACTAAACTGTAACTGCAATTTTCGCGATATGTGTTTTAGTTAATAGCTCTAAATTTGGTATTTCTCGTAAACCGGTGCTAAAATCTGGATGAAATCTAGGCGACAGCGAAATTAATTTGTCGGTCGTTAACCTTTGAATCCATCTTAGTTGTATGCGTTTGACAGGAGATTTCTTTTGTTTAATTTTATATTCAGCAAAGTCTGTGTACTTTGCTATTACATATGTTCCCACGATTTCAACTTGAACATTAATTACAGGTTTAATTGCCACTTACTTTGAACTGTTGTATAAAAATACTATGGAAATTAAAATTACAATTTACTAAAGAGACAAAATCCAAAGTGCATGTCAGGCATCAAAAAAGCGTTGCATTGATTTAGCCAACTCTACAATACATCAGGTGCTGTAATCGAAGAAAGCAAAGCATAGCTCTTATAGTAGGCTGCCGCACACTGAAATGTTTAATATTCACGAGATTAATTTGAAAAAACAAAAAGTATTTATTCTAAAGAAAAAAGCACGAAAAAATTGCCCTTAAAGTCTGTTAGACAACCGGCTTTGCGCAACGCACAAAAGTTACTAAATGTACAATAATCTGCATTCAAATTTTCTTTTCGCAGAACAATGACGTTTGTGTTCTAAGAAAATATAACAAAGTCAATTTCAGGAAAGTTGCAAAGTCAATTGCTCGAACGTTGCCTATAATACGAACGTGGGGCATTTCAGCTTTAATTATATATAGACATGCAACGATTTGGCGACTTCTTGGCATGCAAATTGCTTAAATTCTGAGCTAAATTAATCGCACAGAGATGGGTATTATCGAGATTTAAACAGTACTTTGCAGCAAATTTCTTAGCGCATTTTGTGTTTTGAAAATATAGTTTCTATTCATCGTTTTAAATAGCGATTTGACAAAGGCTAAAAAGCGTTTACTTAATAGCTTAGTGTGTCCATAACCATTGCTTTTAGTTTCTCTGCTGAAAAAAAACAGTTGCAAATCCGTTTATAGGTTTGAATGCATTTTCAAATTCTTTTATGTCAGAATATTTATAAAAATATAAACTTTTTGATTTTGCTCTAAGTTCGTTGAATACAATTATAGAATGAAGATATCAATTAGACTGTCACGCACTTGATGAAAAACCTCTAAGACTTTGCGAACCGTTCATAAAAGTGGAATTCAAATGAATGAAAACTGTCGGTAATACAACACTTCAAGGTCGGATTATAATTATGCTCCGAATTTAAAATCAAAAGAAAGGTCAACAATTTAGATTTTCTCATCATGAAACTAGAATGATTGATTAAACTCGATGAATTCTGCAGCAGAAAAATTCACCTTGCTATTTTGAATGTAGAATTCTATTGACCCCAACCAGGAGTTCCTTTATAGCAGCGCCAAGCGTGTATAATTTAACAAGGTTATGCAACTGGGTACATTCTGTGTACAAAGGAACGTGCCTAGCGCGTAATGCGTTTCGGGACTGCCATCTTTGTTTAGTGAGGTACAGTTGAATAATTCTGTCCATTTCAGAAGTTAACATATCCCATTATTGTGAAGTTGCTTCTTTTAAACTTTTAAAACCTACGCGTATTCCGCGTTTCAAGCGTAAGTAACTACAGTTGTAAATAAGGGGGTCGGCCAAAAACGCACCGTCCGGTGGCATATTTTAGTACCACGGGATATTTATTCAGTTACACAGTCATGTCAAAAGTCATTATGGACTCTTGCTAATGTAGTGACCAGGGTGCAACCGGAATTCCGGTTCCGGCAATTTTTCACCTTCCGGTTCCGGTAAATTTTTACCGGATTTAAAAATTCCGGTATTATAATTTGGCCGTTTTCTTAACTTTGCTAATTTTTAAGAATCTCTTTTGACAGCCACTTGTACTCCGAATATAAGCCATTGATGGTGGATTTCACTTCAGTCGATGATGAAAATCTAAAATACAGCAAATAAAATAAATACCTATGTTCGACTAAGGTTATTTCACAAATAATAGAGCAAAAAATAAGATTAAAATGAAATTTTTGGTGAAATGCATTTTTCATTTTCCGGTTCCGGTAAAATTTTCAAATTCCGGTTCCGGTAAATTGTAATTCCGGTTGCACCCTGGTAGTGACCCGAATAAGAGGAGCGGGAACGATATTTATTTCGCCTCACGAAAGGGTTTCCCCTGTTATTCGGTTACGGACGGTTATTTATTTTTAATCCGCCCTCCACGCCCCTAGTTACTGATAAATTTTCGGTATTACAAATTTCCGTTGAATTAAATGTTTATTTGTCTGGTACAAATTGTCAACCAAATGACCACATTTATCGATCGCATGAATGGGTTCTATATAAGAGAATTTTATCTGACTCCACCAAACCTATTTCCCCGTCTACTTAATGTTCTTAATTGTGGGTTAACAATCATGGATTTTCCCTTGTTTATAAAAACGACTGCCTGTTGCTAAGAACGTACTGTAATGACACGAATAAGAGGGGGTCAGCATTTTGAGTCCCAATTATTAAGAATCCGTATTCCTATTAAGAGTCCGCAAGCGCATAGAGTTCCTACACCCTAACTAAACTCGATAAATGTCAATTATTCCTAACTGTGGCGCAAAAATAACTCCAGGAACAAATATAGTTGAGTTCGAAACTTTAAAGCATACTTAAGTTTTGAATGTAATTCCTAAGTATAACCTTGCATTATCGCATAACCTTTCGATACAAGACAAAGCTTTAATTCAACGGATACGTAGCTCCAGTATTCAATATATATCAGTAACGAAGGGAGGCGGAGCGCTGTTAAAAGTAAATCAATAACAGTCGTTAACCGAATAACAGGGGTACCCTCTGGAGAGGCCAAATAAATATCAGTCCCCCTTCTTATTCGGATCACTATTAAATTTTTCATAACGGTTAGACAAACTGCTATTCTGTATTTATTTCTCTCGCATTGTTTGACTCGTTTTCTGCAATTCAAATGCCGAAATATACCACTAAATAGAAAGAGAAGAAAAATCAGTATAATTAATTGTGGTTTATGTTTAAATCAAAAGTTCGGTTCATCGCTTTAGTCCACTTGCAGTTCCAACTTAAAACCCTAAATCATCTACATCTACCGTTAGGCTTTACGAAAACCAACAAAATACGGCGGCATAGACAACCAATGCAACGTCTGTTTACAACCAACAAGCGTTAGTTAATATGGTAGTTTTATAAAATTAAAAATCAGAACCTTACTCGACATCGAAATCAAACTAAATTTAAAAGTTGAATTTCGGTACATGTAAGCAATCAATTTAAATACCCTATCGAATTTCTCTGATTGTTAAAGCGTCTTGAAATTCCGTTAAAACAATATTTTGAAAACAAAATTTTTACTAGAACCATTTTGTTTATTATTTTAACGTAAACATTCGCAGTATTATTGCCAGCAATTGATAGAAGACGGGGCACGGGAAATTTATAGAACGAAAAAAATTTAATGTAGACTTCTTAGAATGTTGTCGATTAATTTTTGAGCCGGTGAGAACAGATGGCCATCACCCCGTAGCTGCTACCATAACATATTGCAGTTTGATGCCCTGAGTTACATTTAAGTGTACTGCAATAGAATTTAAACTCTAGTGTGACATTATTATAGCAACTAAGATTAACAGAAAACTTAATCTGCTGAATATATCGTTATCTTAAACAAATCCCTAAAACTATGCAATACCGGAGCCTCCCGTATAGCCGGACCACCGAAGCACAGATTTTTAAACCTAAGCATAAAATTAAAGTATTCTGAAAATGAAACATTCCTTAGTGTAAGTATTAAGTAAATATTTTGTCAATAATTAGAATTTAGAATTACAAAACTGTCCTTCCCAATGATGAGCGATTTTCTGGCTTAAGAGTAACCGGTGAACAGGTATATTTTTGATAGAAGTGACTCATGGTAGTAACCAGAGGACGTATTTCAGGTGTTAACAACTATTCTAAATGTAATTCCTGAAATCGTTATGTCCCTGTACCCCGTTTCCAAAATTATAGCTACGCCTCTTCATTGTACCATTGCATTTTGTTAACAACTTGCATATAATTGTTGACAGTTTGGGTTTACGGTTAAATTCGCAATGATGAACTTTTATTTCAGTTCACTATTATTCAAAGATAACGAAGCGAAAGCGCAGTGTGTAATGCGTCAATAATATTTTCATAGAAGTCAGCAAAACTTGCAGTTTATCATATCAAAACAGTGAAAATATAGGGTGATTCGCGTTAATACAACGGAAGTCGAAGAGCAATGTGTCCATCGTGAATTTGTGTTTACATAACAAGCCAAAAATGTTGGGTACCAATAACTATAATGTACCTTGTGTAAATATCTACGTTTGTTTCGCTGATGAAGCATTGACACTTCGCAAAAATATAACATCCGTTGGAAAACATTAAATAAAAATTACAGTAAAAATATTTCATAATATTAAAAGAAGCAGAACGTATGAAATAAAAAAAATTATTCACGTTCTTCTAAGAATGTGTCTGCAGCAGAGTTCCGATTGAATACATTTAGACCGAAAGACAAGTATAATTTTTGACTCGCTTTATTCCCAACCTTTTTACTTCACGTTTCCTATTTTGCTTTTGTTTCGACACTTTGTTGTTGCCTTGATATTTAGCAGATACTCGTATGTTTCACTGGACTGATATGAAACCAAAATTTTACACTAATTTTTAGAGCTGCAACTGCGTTTGGGATTTAGCTCGTTTCGCTTGCGAACTTTGGTTTTACCAAAAATTGGGCCAATGTTACTTTAAGGGGCGTAACAGTAGATTAAGGGTATTCCTAAGCTTAAGCCTAAGCCTAAGCGATGCAAAAAATGTGTTTCTAAGCCTAAGCCTAAGCAAAAAAATGTAATCTAGAAACTACAACTACTTTTTATGGACCCACCAGAAACCTGTGCGCCCCTTAAAGTAACATGGACCTAAAAATGTAATCTAGAATCTGCGACTACTTTTTTATGGACACACCAGAAACCTGTGCGCCCCTTAAAGTAACATGGACCTAAAATGTAATCTAGAATCTACAACTACTTTTTATGGACCCGCCGGAAACCTGGACGCCCCTTAAAATAACATGGGCCAAAAATTGCATGCGTTCTGCGTATTGTATTTCACTAAATTTATTGGATGTTAATTTTGGGAGGAAGTGCCAAAGGTGGTTGTTTTTTTAGCAATTCTGCATCCACCGCACCAACGGCAACAGAATTCAATGTTCAAATCTAGAAAATATTTCATTCGTTTTATAACGTTCCCTATTTTATATTAAATTCCTTTAGTTTATTGAAAATTCTGTGGAAAGTCATACTATCCATTTCACAACGGTTGTGATGAAGACTACATTTACAAATGTTTGGGGGTTATTTTGCACATTTAAATATGTAATTCTATTTTCTCAAGTAAAAAACTGGTTATTCCGGCGTTAATTTAGTATTTAGTTGCACACTATATCAGTTGGAATTAATCACATTTTTGTCAATGTAAATTTATTATTCCAGATCATCGTCTGTTTCAACAGATTTGTGTAACTTCAAAAAAATGATACCACAATGTAATTCGATAATTTCGGCTCCTAGCTAAACAACTCCACAGCGTCCATAATACCAATCAAACACTGATCAGAAACATTTTATTTAGCAACACGTAGTCGAAACCTTCGTTTTCGATCGTCCCGGTATGTAATTTCGTCAACAATAGCAATCCCACCTTGTTCTAACTCGAATGGTCCAAATTCGATCACTAGCTGAAAAATATAACCATCGAATATGCGATGTAAATGCAAATATCATGGATGCTCAGGGGCACAAACGGATCTATCGAGGGTTTTATGAAAATGGTAAGTTTTCGCCCTACATAACAAATATTCAATTGAAAGCGGGCGGCTGACTCTCCCAGGGTTCAGTAAGCAATCTCAAAATATAACTGGTGTCTCCAAGACATGGAAGCAAGTACGTCGTGTTTGTAAAAAGCTTAGCGGCATAACTTTTTAGTCGCTTTTTTCGGGAAGCTTTGCTCCATATCTTTTAAGTTTAAATTTTCATTTTAAAATGATTTTACTTTCACATGTGATTTAAAAAACGGCGCCTACATTAAGGCCACTGGGAGTCGTACTGTATCAACAAACGCGTCCAAGAAATTGCAACTGTGAGGGAAAATATATACACGTTGGTGTGAAATTAAAATTTTGGCAAAAAAATTTAAATTTTGATAGGCAAATTGCAATTTTTGAGGGAATATCCAAATTATGGCGAGAAATTCAATTTTAGCAAGAATTTCAAATTTTGGAGTAAAAATTCAAATTTTGGCCATAAACTTAAATTTTTGTCGCATATTCAAAGTTTGGTGCGATAATTTGTATCTCAAGAAAAATTTCAAATACTGTATTGACCCGAACAAGAGAGGAGGTAATAAGAGGGGGGTCCCCATTTTGAGTGCGAATCAATAGGAGTCCGTATCCCTAATAAGAGTCCGTAAGCGGATAGAGTCCTTAAGCCCTAATTAGAGACCATAAATGTCATTTAACCCTCTAGGACCAAAATAATTTGAGTTCGAAACTGTAAAGCGTACGTAAATTTTGAAAGTACATTCCTAAACATAACCTTGTATTATCGCTCAATCTACTGACACAAGACAAATAAATGTTTGATTCAACGGATAATTGCAGTACCGGATATATATCAGTAACGAAGGGTGGCAGAGCGTTTGTTAAAATGAATAGCAGTCCGTAACCGAATGACAAGGGGGGTACCCTCTGGAGAGGCCAAATAAATATCAGTTCCCTCTTATTTGGGTCACTACAGTACCATGGATCGCATGAACCGTTAGGCTGACGCAGAACCAAAATTTTTCATTAAAATTTCCATTTTAGTAAACAGAAATTGTGGTTGATTTATCGCTCGCTCTGCTCGCCAGATTTTCATCATTAGTACACTTTGTGACACTTGTGGGACACATTTCAATCAGCCATAGGTCGGGTCTTGGATCCTCCAAAGATCAGGCAGTTTTGTTGAAAAATTATTTAATTAATCCCAGCTTAAAATATTAACGGTATGTTACAGGGTCCAGTTTTGGCACCTGGCAGTTCTGTGTTCAAAAGTGTAATTAGATACGCGGAAGCACTTAAAATTGATGAATATATATTTACATCCTGATTTTTAACAAAAATTGAGTTTACCTTTCGTGTTGAAATCGTAAAAGTATTATGCGTAAAAAGAGAAAGTAATCAAAAAAATTAATTAATTTTGCTAAAAATTGTGTTGCTAATTTTCATTTAGCATATTCAGTACACATTTGTCAATTTGTTAATTAATGAAAATTTGCACGTTATATTCGTTTCGATGAATCTACCATTAAGCATATTCCTAAACCTAAGCCTAAAGCTAAGCATAAGCCAAATCGTAAGAATGATCATATTCCAAAGCCTAAGCCTAAGCCTAAGCCAAACCTAATAATTCTCGGCCATATAATGACTTTGGCATATCACGGTTTGTTTTGATTTTGCAGACATTGGGCTACACCTCAGACGTATATCAAGTATGTGCGCGTCTTTATGACGAAGAAGGTGTGAGAAATCCGCGCGAAATCGGACATTGTACCGGCCTATCGTATGTCAGAATAGCAAGTGAAACCTGTTCAATTATCCGATTCGTGAATTAAAGGTTTAGAGCATATGGCAGGTTATCCTCAATAAATGCTTCAGTATAAATTCAAACTCAAATTGCTAATTAAGCCGAACCTAATAATTCTCGGCCATATAATGACTTTGGCATATCACGGTTTGTTTTGATTTTGCAGACATTGGGCTACACCTCAGACGTATATCAAAGTATGTGCGCGTCTTTATGACGAAGAAGGTGTGAGAAATCCGCGCCAAAGCGCGGAAGCCGTGGACATGGCTACCGTGCAGCAGGCAGACCAGTTATGGAGATGACGTCGGTCCGAATGATTTTAAAATATCAAAGGACCAATTACCGAACCGTTTGAGGTAATTGTTTAAAAGTTCAACGGCCCAGCTAAAAATCAATGACGGAACGTTTTTGTGTGGGACTGCAAACGTAAGCTTAAACTTTAGACTAATTTTTGCTTGGCTTAGGCTTAGGCTTAGGCTTTGGAATATGATCATTCTTACGATTTGGCTTATGCTTAGCTTTAGGCTTAGGTTTAGGAATATGCTTAATGGTCAGTTCATGGGAAACAGGAATCTAACGTCCGAATTTTTAATTAATAACAAATTGACAAATGTGTACTGAATATGCTCAATGAAAATTCACGGTACAATTTTTAGCAAAGTTAGTGCAATTTTTTTGGATTTGTTTTCTCTTTTTACGCATAATACTTTTACGATTTCAACACGAAAGGTAAACTCAATTTTT
>JASANG010002424.1:0-59148 GCA_030248215.1 Enoplolaimus lenunculus | reverse complement strand
CTAAAATCATCCACTCTCCCGAAACAGAAACCAAAACCAAAACTTTTTAAGATTTTGGACTTAAATTGCGACTTGTTTCTCGCTCACTTCGTTCGCTAAGCTTTTCTCACTATTATCATTTGTCGAGTGCCACCACCACTTTTATAAATTCGAGGATCTGGCAATGAACCACGAATCACAGGCCTGCCATCAAACGCGTAGGAGCTGTCAACAAAGCGATTTTTAGGCGCTACACACATTTGAGAAATACACCGGTCGCTTTATAACAACTATCTAACAAGTTATACATCACAAAATGTAAACAAACTTTCATTCAAACAGAAACAAACTGCGCTGTGTTTAAAAAAATTTAAAAATATAAAATGTTACAGCAGAACAAATCCGTGGAGAGACAGCATTCAAGGCGGGGGGACAGGGCCTCATAATCTAAATTTTTGATGGTAAAGGCATTGGCTATTAATTGTGTAATCGTTAACGATTTGTCAATTTTATTTGAACAACCCAATACATTTGGCATTTTTCCAACTCCTGGCCCCAGGAATTCAAATTTCGGAATACGCTTTTGCACATAGAACGATGTTCATTGATAAATGGTGGCCTTTGTGTATCTACTCGATAGATTGAAAACTGCTTGCTAGCGCTATGTAGTGTGTACAATTGTTTGTTCTGTTCAGAAATTTAAAAAATGAGTACTTGTATTCAACAGAGGGCACTGAGTTTTCTATAAGTCCGGTACCGCTGACTGACAAAAAATTTAACGGTGGCGCCATTCATAATTCGTGCAGGGCACCTACAATGAGAGTCTGTTTGGATATCTCCGAGCATTGCCTTTCAAAACTTCAAATTTAGCTAAGGAATGATCATGGGATGTCGTATTAGGAGCTCAAATATGCAAAAATCTTCAAAAAGGAAAAGACTGTCTGTAATTATAGATGTCCAACGGATTTCCGGATGTGAAACATATACTGATATGCAGCAGAAAACGATTTTGTATCCGAAGACGTGAAGTGGAATGTTTCACAGAGATGCAAAAGATCAGTCAGAAAAGGCAAAAATCATCTGAGGCAAAAACGTCCGCATGTGATTGGTCAACGTCATGCTTGACTTTCACAGTTGTAGTCCTTTGCAGATTACTCTCAAAAAATATCGGATATCACGTCCTGTTTTGATCATCGCTACTTCACTACAGGCCTGTAGCCAGCTTGCCGTGCTAGACGAGAGAAGCCGACGTTTGGTTCAAAAAATCCACTCCGTTCTCCGAAGCTCGAATAGTCCTTCGAAGTAAGATCATACACCTTTTTTGACATTCTCCAGTATAACAGTCTCTCAGTATATAAACGATTGGCTTGTTTTTGGGAAACTTTCCACACAAGGCGGTTCCTGATGATTTGGTTTACATCTCGGCCAGAAATGATCTGATTTTAAAAATTTGTGCCCGTTCGATGATTTAATTACCTTCCATAATGACATCTTCGATTTTGAACGCTGTTGAACTTGATTAAAACTTTTAAGTCCTCCCGTCGGATCTAAGGACCTTTAAAATAGAATTTCTCGAAAATTACACTTGGGCGTGGAATCATCAGGGGAGGTCTTGGTAACCTAATATAGGAATGCGCACATTTTCAAAATCAAGCCCTGCAAAACGCGTTCCCGTAACGGGATAACAGGCAGCATCCGCTACATTAAATAGCTGGAATATAGCTGAAATTTAAAGCTCTGAAAGTTGCCACCGTAGAAAACCCACAGTTTATTTATAGAATTAAATCTGGGATACCTCACGTACGCATTTTGGGCAACTTTTCAACATGCCTTTTTTACAATAGTTTCATAGCAGATAAACATGATTGTTGTATAATTAGGAAAATTTGCACACAGATTTTTATGATAACGACCAGTGCTAAAACAATAATGCACATGTGCAATAATTATAATGCGCTTTGTGTTTTCAGCAGTAAAGCACGATTAACTGAATGTATGAAAATATAGAATGGAATAACATAACTGTTTGTTTTGAAAAAATACATTTCTGTGAATTCGGCAATTTTCAAAATCACCGAAAGTTTTGGCCAAAATAATAACACTACCAACTATCGTGGGTCTCACGTTAAAACTGTCGCAGCTCGATACGGAATTATAATACATTCTGTCCCGTTTGGATCCGAAAGGTTACACCCATGTCCACACAAAACATTCTAACATACGCGATAAAACTGAAATGTGATATGGCATTGGCTTACAAAACACTGCTTTCAAATAACATTGCATACATGCAGCGAGGTCCCTCGTGCGCTGGAACGGTCTACATCCCTGCAAACATCAATTCGGGGACGAGACCGAGGTTAGGATGGTCCCCAAAATTTCAAGTTTCTCCTGTGACATTAATTCAAGAATACGCTTGTCTTCGCGCTGACTTCGCTCGCGTTGTTCTACGAATTGGGGGGCCCACAAAAATGAAAGTTTCTCTTGTGATTCAAAACAAAATACGTCGTGTTTGAGCTGGCTTCCCTTGCGCATGATAAAGTTGAATGGCTTTTCTTGCTCGGTCCCTTCGCGAGGACGTCTTTACTATTGTAACCGCCGTTATAACTCTAGTTGACCAGAGACATGTTTTTGTCATATTTTCTCTCCACATGACCGTCGTTTATCCAATTTTCCGACAAATCTCAATGATATGGTCATGCACGTTAAAATGCACGCACATTTGTGAAAAATGTCCCTCGCTTTTGGGTGCCCGCGTTGTCCCTACCCACGCTCTTTATATACTGTCGCAGATGTCAATATGTCATTGTTTGAACCTTTAGACAACGAATATGCTCTATGAATATTTACTTGTCCTCACATCATTATCGGGAACTGTTATTGTCCATAGTCCCTCGGAAGGGACTCAATTTTGGGCGTTGAATGATGCGTGAGAATATTTAAATGTGTGCGCGTGTACTTACGTAATGTGCTGACATCTTACAGACAACATGTATTGATCCAGAGTCCCTTTCGACAGAGTCTAGACAATTAACACTGTCTAAGTACAGCTATGACACTGTACCTTGCCTCCAGCTAGGATGCGTATTTTGATGCTGTTCCAAATGAGGTGGGTGGAACATTTATTACATCGACGCGTCCATTTTAACGTGGATGACCCAAAAATTTACGCGTTTCACCCGAAAATCTAGCTTATGTGCGCTCGCCGCTAAAGTACATATGCACATAGCATATCACGGTTACCGTTTCTGCTCCATACCACTCCTAGGTGGTGGAATGGGGTTTGAATACAAACCTATAAAAACCAAAATAGCATATCACGGTTACCGTTTCTGCTCCATACCACTCCAAGGTGGTGGAATGGGGTTTGAATACAAACCTATAAAAACCAAAATAGCATATCACGGTTACCGTTTCTGCTCCATACCACTCCTAGGTGGTGGAATGGGGTTTGAATACAAACCTATAAAAACCAAAATAGCATATCACGATTACCGTTTCTGCTCCATACCACTCCTAGGTGGAGGAATGGGGTTTGAATACAAACCTATAAAAACCAAAATAGCATATCACGGTTACCTTTTCTGCTCCATACCACTCCTAGGTGGTGGAATGGGGTTTGAATACAAACCTATAAAAACCAAAATAGCATATCACGGTTACCGTTTCTGCTCCATACCACTCATAGGTGGTGGAATGGGGTTTGAATACAAACCTATAAAAACCAAAATAGCATATCACGGTTACCGTTTCTGCTCCATACCACTCCTAGGTGGTGGAATGGGGTTTGAATACAAACCTATAAAAACCAAAATAGCATATCACGGTTACCGTTTCTGCTCCATACCACTCCTAGGTGGTGGAATGGGGTTTGAATACAAACCTATAAAAACCAAAATAGCATATCACGGTTACCGTTTCTGCTCCATACCACTCCTAGGTGGTGGAATGGGGTTTGAATACAAACCTATAAAAACCAAAATAGCATATCACGGTTACCGTTTCTGCTCCATACCACTCCTAGGTGGTGGAATGGGGTTTGAATACAAACCTATAAAAACCAAAATAGCATATCACGGTTACCGTTTCTGCTCCATACCACTCCTAGGTGGTGGAATGGGGTTTGAATACAAACCTATAAAAACCAAAATAGCATATCACGGTTACCGTTTCTGCTCCATACCACTCCTAGGTGGTGGAATGGGGTTTGAATACAAACCTATAAAAACCAAAATAGCATATCACGGTTACCGTTTCTGCTCCATACCACTCCTAGGTGGTGGAATGGGGTTTGAATACAAACCTATAAAAACCAAAATAGCATATCACGGTTACCGTTACTGCTCCATACCACTACTAGGTGGTGGAATGGGGTTGGAACACAAACCTATAAAAACGAAAATCTATATGCAGACCCCACAATTATCATTTTGAAGGGCCAGCACAGCCCGTAGCCAGCTTACCTTGCTAGGGGAGGGGGGCTAGAATTTTTTCAGGAGGGGCATTTAAGGGTTTCAATGAGTTACAAGCAAGATTGGAAATGTTTTAGGGTGACCAAAATTTTTCCAGGGGGGGCTGAGCCCACCTGGCCCGTTCACCCTTGGCTACGGGACCGAGCGAGCACTTGTTAAGATCGACTCTGTTAGTGCGAGTATCACAGATCCGCAATGACGAGGTCTTTATTTTGTTGATAAATTGATCGGTCAGGGAGGAATGACGTCCGCAGAGGGCGTGCCCGCTCGTACTTGCCCCAAGCCTATATGTCTTCCGTCCATTCAAAATGAATGTGTCAGCAAACATGTGTAAAATATCACACCGTAATATCGAAAAGTACAACACTTCTATAAAAAACGCATAAAAAGTAAAAAACAAACCAGTTAAAATATATACTGTTCAAAGATAGTGTTTTAAAACACCAAATTCGAAAAATTGCAGATATAAAAGATATAAGTGAGTTCAATCGTTAATTTTGTTGCCTTCCCTGCCCCCCTTGTATGAGCATCGTATTGTTGATTTCCCTGTATTCGGAGGACGAAAATGCCTTGGCGGAATGCAACTTCCAGACTATCAGACGGACACCAGGTTGGTTTTCGTGCGCCGCAAACTGAAGCCAAAAAGCATCAGTATCCAGAACACATTGAAGGCAATAAAGCTTCAATGTGTTGCTCAGCTGCATACTAAACATTTTTGTTTCAGTGTGCAGCGCGCTGAAGCCAAGAAAGCTTCAGTGTTCATCACACTGCCCCTCAAAAGTCATCAGGCGTACGTACGATATTGTGCAAGTTGCATAAAATTGTAGTTTCATGACCTCTCCTTTATCGTAAACTGCGCCTCTCTGTGTATATGGGGACAAAAATGTCATGGTGCAGAGATCTCAGATAATGAAATATTTTCACGAAAAATTTTTTATTTCCTTTTTCCACAGAATTGCCTTCCAAACTTTTACAGATAAGATGATATGTTGATTTAAAAACTATAGATATTTTTAAATGTAATATATATCAAGATATAAGAGGTGAAAATTACGTAGCGTGGAAGAAGAGGTCTGTATGATTTGCCGGCACTAAGATATCCAGAGGGGGGCGGTAGGCAGTGTACGCCCCCAGTCAACATTTTTCGCGATAAAATGGTAAGGTACACCTTACAATTTTCCACTAAGACAATTTTTTAGTAAAAAATACAATTTTTACCCTCAGAATTTTTTTTGGGAAAAACCTTACAATTTTTCACCTTAGAATATTTTGGTTGATAAAATGATAATGTTCTTACCTTACAGCTTTTACATTTCATAACATCTGTTAGCGCTACTCTCCCCGTCAGAAATTTTTGGATCAGTTTCTGTTTGCCGAAGTCGAAAGTGACCAAAATTGGTTCCAAAATGATGTTGCTAATCATTAATTTTGGCAAAGTTATAATATATGAAATTTCGGCGACATTTCTTTCTATTTTGTAAACAAACTTAGGCTATTAAAAGATACTGGTTTAAACATAAAAATCATTGAAAAACGCAATACTTATAGCTTTTGAAAAATTCAATATCAAAATTCCCGGAACCACAGATTTAGTCTAATTAGTTGGTCAATAAAATTTACATCAAATGGAAACAAAATATTGGTGCGTAGTATATTAGGGCAGGTCATAAAGTCGAAACAGCAAACCTTCATTCATCTGGCAAAATTGAAGGAACCTACGCCACTTCTTTCTCAAATGTGCCCTACTTACAGCTAAAACGAAACATAGTGTAAGCGTAATCCGAAGCCCAAGCCAAAGCATAATTGTAAGTGTAATAATTAGCCCAAACCTAAAAGCAAACCTAAGCATAATGATGGCGACTAATTTTCAAGATGGATGAGGTTTCGATTTGCGAGTTGCCGGGCGACAAATTGCCACAAAACCGCAAAGCAATGATCAGATTAATTTTAATTATAATTCAATGATCAGTTCACTTGTCGCGGTTGTATTAGCATACTGACAAAATGTGGCGAGACTGCGAAAACGTATCAGTTCAGTAATACCCGATTGCAAAATCTTCCAAAATTAACACCATTCGACTCAGCTTATCACTCTTGCATCCAATAGCTTAGAAATTGATAGGTTTTTGTAAATTGCAAGCTTTTTCTTATAAATTACCATGTCGAGTTTAAAAACAAATATGAACGGCATGAGCTAAATACCAAATGTTAAAATATTGCTCGTGCTTATCTAAAGTTTAACATTGGCGCTGAAATAGTTACTCTTTTGGTACCAAAAGGTTTGTTTAACTACATGCCCAAATTCAAAACTATATGTGAAATGTGATATCATTCACTATTAATCTGCGTACAATTCTACAGTTCCCGATGATTTATATAATATCTTCTATAATTACACTATGGCACGCAATTTCAAGCTTAAGAAAGAAAATTCAGCTGCTAGCAAGTCTCTAATTGTCTGAAAAATTACGTCAAATATTGTCTGTACCGGAACCGGAATTTCATTACGTATCGTTTTGTGGGGGTGACTTTTGTTGTGGGTGGGAGCTTAATGGTGGATGCAGACGGGGGATGTACTTTCCCGCCAACTTCGCCGCAGTGAAAATTTTGCGATGCAAATTGCTCAACTGAACTTCGCAATGTGTTTTCAGTTTAATTATTTAAAACTAATATATATGTACAATTGATAATTTGAATACCGAAAATACTTACTAAGTACGTTTATACAAACTGTAAAATTTCAAACATGTAAAGTTCGAGCCAAAAAATGCATGGATACGCTATACCAGAGGAACGTAAGGAAAACTATTTTTTTATGTTCCACGTATAGAACAAGTCGTCGTCTGGCGTCGTCCAAGAAGTGCAGTGCTGTCCTAAGAGAAGACTCATTCAAAGAAGGTTGCCTGACCGCCCAACCCTATGTCTATTGTAAACTACACATTTGCGCATTATTATTATTATTATTATTTATTGTTAATATTAAACATACATATCGCAACCTTACGCAGCATGAACGAGATGGTTCTATAGTCAACTCAATTTTATAGTAGCAGATGTGAATGACTTCTACTTAAATTAATATAAACAGGGTTGCGGTGTTAAAGACAGCTTTCATATTAAGCACAGCATTAAATTATAGGCATTGCTGAACGACGCAAGCTTGGGCGTTGTTTTGGGGGGCGGCGGGGCATGAAGCACATGATTTCGCCCTTGGCTAAACTGAAGTTTCAAAATAAGCACAGAAATTACATATGGTATATAGGAGCGGAAAAACTGTGCCCATATTTATTTCAGCAATTTGTGTTGGAACAAATCATTTGGTTGCAAGAAAATAAGACAAAAATTTAGCTGGAGCATTGTCGAAATTAAGTATCTTTGGCGTTGCTGCTTCATTAATATAGATAAATTTGCGACAAACGAAATCACATATTAAATGACATTTTATACTAAACACGTTTGGTACTAAATATTTATCATTGCATCAAATCCAATACTCCTTGTCGGACTCATAGCTATAGGAGGCCGGGGGGCTCAGCCCTTCTGAACGAATTGTGCCCCTCGTAGAAAATTTTCAACTTTGCTTGTAAGTCATCGAAAACCCTTGTAAGTCTATCCCAAAAAATGTTTAGCCTCTCTAGCAAGGCAGCCTGGCTACAGGCATGATCTTTGTACAAAATCTGCGAGTCGCTCTGATATGTTTTACGCGATGATGTAGATTTGAGAGAGTATATAGCGACAAGAGCTGGCTAGCCATCTTACGGTTCGTTTAAATTAGTTCCACTCAACAAAACAAATGATCCACGTTTTTAAATGATCTTGCGGTTCGTTGATCTTTATTAGCCAATGATATGTTACAACCTTCTATAATACAAATTCGCTAGGGTGAAAAGCACCTACCCTATTGCGATAACAATCCAAATGATCGACAGTCGATGCCCGTTCGTTTCGCCCAATTTGCCTCCAGCGTCTCGCTTCCGACGCAAACACACTCGAATTCAAGCGATTGCATGATTGCAGTGTACTTCGATATCGACCAGACGAACTGGAATCGCACGGTAAACTGTTGCAACAAGGCGCAGTGGTTTTGTAGCTTGACGACCGAGTCGAAGTCGACAGAGACATTGGTGAGGTCGAGTGTTCGAGCCCACTTAGGGACCTAGGACTTATGCAGGAAAACGATAAATCGAGGCTGAAGGGGGGATGGCTTGGGTTGGTCATTGTGTCTTTTCCTGGAGCAGCAAATGTTTGGTAAGTGTGTCGTGCATCGGTTCGGCTCATAGGTGCTAGTTCGAATTTGTATTCTACGTCCGCGCAGCTGCCTTGAGATCTGAAATAGGTAAATATTTTATAGAAAATTCCGATGACATTCTTATTCTAATTCACCTATGTGAAAATAAGTACTTGTTAACAGTTAGTTGAGCAGCCGTTAGCTTAATTCTCCCTATTTACCAATGACACGTAATATAGCTTCACAAAAATGGTAGTATAAAACAGAATAGATTAGACTCTATGTATAAGAATAAATACCAGTTTACAAAATATAATTAATGAAGTCAAATGTCGACATATGTCACATCTCTACAACCCAGCAATTGTCGTCGGAATGTAGAAAATTAGCCAATACCTCGGCAGATGCTCATTACTCTCCGTCAGGAGCGGTCTGTACTCATGCGATTCATTACATAATGGCGTAATGCCGCTGTTAATTTGTTCGCAGTTTGCCGTAGATGAACCAGAGAATATTTTCAATCTTGACATATAGTTTAATATAGAGTTTTATAGATATTCTATCGCAGTAAATTACTAGATATGAAAAATAAGGAACTCAGCCTGCGAAAGGCACGAAACACAATAGCAATCTCATAGGATTTTAGCTTTCTTGGTAGCTACGCTAGAGTTCGAAACAAATGATATTTGTCAGATTTTGAAGGTTCCAAATTTTTTCACCAGTCACCGGGTAACAAACTACGTTTCAATACACTCCCTTAAGGCTGTCTCAAACATTTAGTTTATTTACGTTAAGCTTTTAAATACAAGCTTTACGTGCGCATACATAGGATTTAGGGTCAGTGTATAGATCAGGGTCGTAACAGTAGTAAAAGTACATTGGTAAGCCTCAACATAAGCCTAAGCCACTGAGTAAAGATATGTCTAAGTCTAAGTAATAAAATTAGTCTTAAGCTTAAGCTTTATTACAGTCCCGCGAAAATAACGGTCCCCCTTGATCTGTCCATGAGCCCGAACTTGAACGCCGCTCCTAAATTTGTTCCAGGCCGATTACAGCACTTTCAACTTGGCTTTTGACTACAGCGTCCTTAAGGAATGAAGCGTTAAAGCTCATCTCTCAGATCATGTCTAAATTTAGTGTCTTTCTCTAAACAATAATAAATCCGCAAACAAAGCTAGAGCGACAGTTTCATACTGAATATATTAGTATCCGGGCAACGAAAAGATCGTTCAAAATTCACAAATACGGAAATTTAATTAAGTTGAAGTATAAAACACCTGCCTTTATATATTGAAATGCTAAATTTAGCTTTATGCCTAGGGAAAATAGATTAATAGCATAACTTGAAAAACAGCACAAATCCAATTTGAAATCAATATTTATAAATGTCGTATGGTGAACTCCTATTTGTCTCAGTTCATTTAAATATTTATGAACAAAACCGTTATAATCAGAGATGGAACCGGCCGAAATTGGCGCAGCCAAACCGGCCGGCCACTACCAACCTGTCGGGCCTGGCCGGGGCGGACGGCGTTTTTCACAAACTGTTCAATTTCTACCATTATTATTTATATTGTTGCAGCTGTTGTGATCTATTTAGCGACATGTTATCAAAAACGTATATGCGTTGCAAACCGAAAACTGTAGTGACGTCCTTGACAGATACCATACAATGTTATAGTAAGAAATGCTATCATGTAATAAAATGTGAATGAGACCCGTTTCATGACTGCTATATTAAAGCTTTTGAGGGTTCCAATCCCGTAATATGCTAATCTTTCAACAGCGCTGCAACGAAAACTCTGAACGCAAAAAACTCTGCAAATTTCAAGACGTCTGCATTCTTAAATTTTTTCAAGACTTAAAATTTTTAAATTTCAGCCATTTCAGTAGTCAACAAACCTGCAAATTTTGTGTTTTAACTATTTTAAAGTTCAACTTGTTCTATTTAAGATAAATATTATTACGAGTTTATAAAATAGAGGCTAAATTTTTTTCTTACTTGCAAGACATAATTGTCTGACGGTAAAGAACCTATTTTTGATGCAAGTAAACGACTTAGTCGACAGCTAATATTCTTTAACGGTTCGCAATTCATGAGTAACATGAACTGAATTGTAGCCCCGCACAAACTGAATTTACGTCTTGGACGTGTATTTTAGGTTAAAAATTGCGGAATGTGGTTGAACTTCACAGTCTTACCAGTGTCTTAATTTCAAGACGTTTAACTTCATAAATCTAAGACAATGTGTCCTATGTACAGGTTTACGATGAGATGTTTTCCAACTGACCTTGGATAGTAAGGCAAAATTAAACGTCATGTCTCAGGAACCAAGCCATGGTAATATTCGGCCCAGTATTAACCAAACTACACGGCAATCAACCGTCGAAATACGTCGAAAACTTTTACGTCAACCCTCAACAACAGATAGTTCAGCATACACCATTCTTCGTACAAGCATTTCAAAACGAAAACATTTTTAAAATATATTTCAATCTAATGATAATATATCGTGGTGTATATGGAAATTTTAATTTGTCTGGGCCGTCATTCAAAAAGTTACCAATAATTGCCTGCCAAAACAGAACAGACAGTTAACAGTTACTCAATGAAACAATGCCGAACGTCGAATGGGATATGGACGGCGCCGTTGCTGGCCACACAGTTCGTACACTCCTAATATGTATCCACACATGTATAGCGATAACACAAAATAAAAAAACAACTAGATAAAGCTCTATAGTGAGGGTATTAATACATAAATTCGGGCGGAGTTTATTGAATATTGAATTCCAGTTACATAAATTCTCGTATTAAATTTTATTTCATAACAGTTGTTTGGATTTGAACAGAAAAAATGTCAATTTTATGAACCAATTGTAAGGTTTGTAAGCGTTACTAACCTCCGTACATTGGGCCTGTCGCCGATCGAGAAGACAAGAGGCCGCGGTTGCGATTTACAAATTTGAGGTTTGGTGTATTTTCAGAAATGGCACTACCTTGTTAAAAACAATTAAAAAATTCCACACAGCCTAAAAAATTCTAAAGCCGATTGCAAAGATGGTAAAGCATTGTCAACTGATGTAGAAAGCTGACGATTTAGTGAATAAGGGGAGACGTTTTGCAATTAGGCAGGAATATTTATATTTACCAGATGTTAATATACCGTGTTTTTGGTATGACAAAATGTTCTATTAAAGTGGATTGTAATGCCCGTGAACATATCAAACTACTGGCTGAGGTTCGCAGAGAGAGAGAGAAAACAATGAGACGTGAAACGCTGTGGACCGTTTAGGCACATTTTCAGGGGCGGAACGTTTTCTAGCGGAAATGCAATAGAGTAAGCTTGAGCTTTAGACTAATTTTTTGATTAGGCTTAGGTTTTTCCAGCATTAAGTTTTGGTTATTTTTCTGAAAATAGTTGAAAAAATTTACGCTTCGACCACAAATAAACTAAGCACCCTTCATATAGCATTTAGAGTGTGTAATAAATTGTTTTCCAACTTACCCATGTGAATTTGAACAAGTTTGAGTTTTTAGAAAGCTTGATTTTTAAGGTCCCATACCAAGGTTCTCCCTTGGGACCCACACAGTTTTTGTTAAAAAATTTGACAAATTGTATACCATTCGGCTCAGATTGAGGAGCTGAGTCCAATTGTGTTAAGGTTTCACAGTCAGAGCTCTAGTTAAAAAGTTATGGCCAAATAACTGGTTTAGCGCCGCCCCAAATCATTGGCAGCGCGCCAAATCAGTTATTTGGCAATAACTCGATAGCAAGACGTTTGATTGCAGATCATATCGCTGCCCCTGTTTAGGTGTAAGCTTATTCTTACGCGTGCGTTTAGGCTTTTAAAATGAAACTCGGATCCTAATAGATATTTAAAAAATTTCTATTCAGTTTTAAAATGTATTACACAACCACAGTTACAGGAAATGTCAAAAATCTCCAGTTTCAAGTCAACTACAGTGAATTCAAATATTTTTACAAGTAGAGCCAAAACTTTGCATGTGAGGAGTGGCCAAAATGTTTCGGGGGTCCTCAGCCTCCGCTTTGTCTCACTCTTGAGTAACACTACATCTGTCTGTTTAATTGTTGGTTTTATGCCTTCGCTTAAGTTTAGGCTTAGAATCAGTTTTAGAGTTATAGACGCACGTTTCGGTTTACTCTTAGATCTTGACATGGGCGAATCCAGAAATATCTGACTGTGGTGGCGGGTTGGCAAAAGCTATAAAACGCCGTTTTACTACTATATATCCTCCAATTTTCTGAGGAAGAAACATTGTAGAACGTTACCATTTTATCACCCTCGCCCTCAGGTTAATTCTTAGGTTTAGATACACGCTTTCTGTATATATACTCGCGATATAGTTTCTGGTTTAGCCACAACAATAATACTCTACGAGCTCCAGGTGAAAATAGTATCTTAAACATTTATGTCTGTCTCGACCAACCTTAATTATTAGGGCCGTAACTGTAGATTAAGCATATTTCTATACCTAAGTCTAAGCGTTGAAAAAAGCGTAATCCTAAGCCTAAGCCTATAGACGGCCAAAGCTAGCCCTCCTGTACTTTTTTCACATTCTGCAGATTGTGGTGCCTGCCGTATTTTGTTTTCGGCCAACGTCAGGGGCGGAGCATATTTTAAGCCTATTCTAAGCCTAAGCCTAAAGCCTAAGCCTAAGAAAAAGAATGAGTTTATTCCTAAGCCTACGCCTACGCTTAGCAACAAAATAGTCTAAAACTTAAGCTTATTCTATTCTAGTTCGACAAAAAACGTTCCGCCCCTGATCTTTACATGGGCCGTGTTTTGTAATATTTAGTCCCTACATCATCTAAACTCGCACACTATCTTCGCTCTGTTGATAACAAAATCTGCTAAACTATAATGTACCAGATCAAAGAGGTGTGGCTGCGTCAAACGTGATTTGCTAGTTACTTTGCCGTGGTACCTGTAAGTGCCTGATTTTAGCGTTTCTCCAGAAATTTCGGGCGTATTGCCAGTATTCGCTTGTATATGCCTAGGATAGTAGTAGTAAACATAAGAATTTGTGATATATATGCATCTTTCGTGTTTTATTTGAACCTACGATAATTCGTTGCCAACAACTGCTCGCCCAGCAGTGTCTTAAAGCGTGTGGATAAATCTAAGGATATTCCTAAGCGTAATCGTATAGCCTAAGCCTAAACCTAAGCTTAACGATAGGCGACGAATTTTCGTGATACCCTTTCATTTCTATTTTTGTATATGGTTGATGACGACGCATTGTATGTCATGTATATATAGATTAGGGGCGGACCACATTTCCGCCCACACTGCAATAGAGTAAGCTTAAACTTATACTATTATCCTTACGCTTAGGCTTAATTCTAGGCTTAGAATATGCTTATGACTACTGTTACGTTTATAATATGCTTATAACTACTGTTACGGCCCCCACGTACACATTAGCCCCTATCGCTAACGCGTACATAAGCCAGCACATTTTCCAAAATTTCATGGGTAGACCACAAGAAATAAACAGTATTACCGTTGCAAAGTATGTCTTGAAAACGAAAAGAATTACAAATCACAAAAAGTATTCTCCCGAACCAAGTTTACCATCAATAGTAAGCGAAAGTATTTTAAAAAATAGAAATCAGAATAATTCTTAATACCGAAGTGTACTCAATTTAGATGGGAACTGGGTAATCAGATATAAAAAGGATCCAGATATGTATCCGAAAGAAATATATCCTAATATCCGCCGGATGTCCGCAATGAATCTGTGCAACCAAAAGTTGATATATCATAGGCAACAGTGTTAATACACATAAACGTAGCCATTCATCGGTTAAACTGAACTCAGATTTGCATCAATCAATCGTCATTTGCTAAATTGGATGGATGTCACTCAGACCAAGATGCCCCCAACAGAGATCGGACAACACTCATCGGACTGACTTATACCGAAATTTCAAATTAAGATTTAGTACTAAAATTGCGTTTGGCTTTTTAACAATTTTTACTTATAGCAAAGGTAACCGTGACACAAATAATCCACTGTATTTTAAGAAAAACTACTCATTCCAGGCCCCCGTAGCCAGCTCACCTTGCTAAGGGGCTACAAACTTTTCAGGACGGGCATACAAGGGTTTTCAAGAACGTTTAAACAAGGTTGAAAATGTTCTAACAAGGGTCAAAATCCCTCCTGTGGGAAGACAAAATTCTTTCATCGAGGCTGAGAGCCATCTGGTGCTACGGGACCGAACGTTGCGTTCCTGATCTTTGCATTGGCCGAACAAAACATTACACCAGCAAATTATGAAAGGAGGTTAGCTTTACTTCTTGCAATCAGTTGACGATACAGTTTAACAACCGCGATATTTTGATGATCACATGCATACGCCATTATACCGCATCCCCCAGGTTACACGTAACACCTCAGATTTTACGGTGAGTAACAAATTTACATTTATTGCGATGTAGACTGTATATATAGTGTAAGCCACGCATAGTCACCATTGTGAATAATTATATCCACTGTTGCGCTGTATATCACATAATTCGTCGAATCTCGCGAACAAATCTTGTACCCACCGATTAGCTAGGTAATCTTTGATTGCATTGAATTTAATGCTAATTCCATGAAGATAGTATCAACAGTAAAGCATACTTTACTGCAAAAAAATGGTGAGTCAAATTGACTCTTTCCGAAGTAGGCTCTACGGTACTACACAAACTGAGTCAAACTCAATCCCGCCAAAGGCAAACGTGCGACTGACAGTAAGTACAATTTGACTCTGGCGGAGTCGAATTTGTCTCATCTTGTGTAATCCCGTAGAGCTTATTTCGGAGAGAGTCAATTTGACTCACCATTTTTTGTAGTGTACGCACAGCATCGGGTATTATTTCACATTCATTAGTTAAACACGTTTTTACGTATCACACACAATACCAACATCCACGCAAATGGTTAAAACTCGAGCTCAAATCTGTCAACTGTTTCGTAGCTAAGTAATTGTTTTATATATCTTCTTTGACGGTTTTCGATTTGATGCTGAGCATATGCAAATAGTACCACCAGTAAACAATGTTAAACATTGCAAACATTCCTGGAAAAAGCTTTGCGCATACTCCATCAATTTTGTTGCCCCATTGAGGATCTTTTCGACTGAAATGTAAATGTGGGTGGTGTAGTTTGTGTTTTGAGCTTGAAGACGGGATCGGATGAGCGATTTCTCGTAACAAAAACGCCGCCTGGTTCATGTAAGTGAAGTTAATGTCGGTAATTGCGACTCCGCTGGTTCCAGTGATTTCAGATGCGTTCGATTGACGATAGTCACGGCTGCCCTGAAACAAGAAATATAAATTATGCAACTTCCACAATTAAATTTGCACGCACTTTGTTATAAGTTTCACATTCATGATCCGCAGCTTGTGAGTTCATCCTTCCGCTTGAATACTTTTCTAGCTATTTTGCTAAATACCGTGAAGTTTGCTGCTGATCTTATACTAAAATAGACTGACACATGAGATCACTGCTCATATTAACTGCATTTGTACCTAAACCTCTGTATGCAAATTGATTTCTATCAGCTGACATGTTTTTTCAAAAATTTCTTCTCAAATACTTGTGTGGCCACAATCCATTTGACAACATTCTCATTACGAGCCTGTTGATAACCTTACCCTTGATTCATTATTGACCTGAATAAGAAACTCTCTCGGCGTCGAGTCGCTCGTTTTGATCAACGGTAGGCTCATATTCCCATCTTCACCGGCTGCCATATGATGGACTCCGGTGTGGCTGATGGCAGAAGGCCGTTTAGAAATGTTCATTTCGGCCCGAGAATGTGGCCTAATTCCGCTGCCAGTTTCAGTCAACGTATGATCATCTGAATTTTGATGTTGCTGATGTTGTACCTGTTCTTGTTGTTGTTCTTGTTTTTGACGCTCTTTTTCGCGTAGTGAACGAATATCGGCAAGTTTGTCTGCAAATCCGACTACTGCTAACTCCATCAGTGATAAGAAGATGCATGCAACACACACGAACATCCAAAGGTCTAAAATAGAAATCTACGACAGTTCGTCGCCTGCCCACTTGTCGCCCAACCGTGTTCTAGGCATAATCATAGGCCTAAACCGAGTTATGGGCGCCTAATAGTTGAATTTATGAGATGTAGGGTCACGAAACATTGGTCAACGAGTTGTCGAGCGACAAATTGTCGTCATACCCTGAAATGTATGCCACGAGTAAAAGTGGCAGATGCACAATTTTTCTGTGATGAATTCGGGTATATTACTTCAAAAATACGGAATCTCAATCGCATAAAAATTTAAGATTACAGTACGCCTTATCAAATATTTGTTTTGTGTGTACTAATTAGCTGGCCCGTAGCAAGCTCACCTTGCGACGGAGCGCTAAAAAATTTCCAGGAGGGGCATACTAGAGTTTTCGATGACTTACAAGGAAATTATAAATGATGTCTGAGTTCTAAGCCGAAACACTACGGTTTTTTTGTGAATTAAAGTTGATGTAAAGACAACAAATTTAATACTTATCTATTGCTTTAACGTAAGACACTTTCGGTAAATTTTTGGTCACGTTTCCAAGCATAATTGTTAACGCCATCAATGACGACACACCAAGTGTGATACGGGCAGGTAACGCACGACTGTCAATCCAGAATGAAATCCACGATATAAATACCGACAAATATGAAGGTAAATAAGCCTAAAATATTACAAATTAATTTTACACCGACAGGTATGAGCGTAAATCAGCATAAAACGTTACAAATTAATTTTACACATATTGTTTAAATATCCAATACAGTAATGTGCAAATTTTTAGAGTATGAGTATTACACGATTACACTATTACATAAAAAAAAATTCCGATGCAAGATGTTTCACATTTTACTCAGCAAATTTTCAACTCATGACAAAAAATACGCTTGAGCATAAAGTTACACGTAAGTATAGCTTAAGCTTAAATTTAACCGTAAACCGAAACCCAAGCCTCATTTTGAACCAAAGCGAATTCTAAGCCTAAAGGTTTAAATTTCGAACATAAACTCAAAAGCGTAAACCTTGGCATAATAACGCTTATAATTTAAGCCTGAGCATAAACGTTAGGCTAAGCTATTAAGCTTATATGAAAACCAATACCTTTTGGGTCGTAAAATCTAAACTTAAGCTTTATTCTATGCAGTCCCGCAGAAAAACGTTCCGCCCTTGATCTTTACGTTAACCTACTTTCACTAAAACACACCTGTAATATGTAATATCCAAAAGATCTTCGAAAGAAAAATTTGACCATCAACTGGTCCCACATTCCAGCAGTATACACCAAACCTTTCTGTGTCCACATATGATGATAAACCCCGTAGTCCGGTAGCTGAACCTTGGTTCCGGGAGGAAACGACACCGCCAAGTCACCAGGCATCCAACGTAAAAGTACTTCCGCTTTTGAGTAAGAATAACTTTCAAGAATGAGCTCACAACTTTGAATGTCCATTGGGAAATTGGTTAAATCCATAACACATGGGCCTTCGACCTGAAAACATTATATTAATAAAAGTGTAATTGAATTTATATATTTAAATTTGGGGTTGTTTTTGCCACAAACAAGGTGTAGTGAGAGACGGGGGCAGGAGAGTCGCCCCATTTTTCTGGATTCAATTCTGTCTGGTAGCCAAGTCGTCCAAACTGAGCTTGTAAAATGTGAATAGTCATTGGGAAGTAGGTTAAAACCATTACGCGTGGCCTTCGAACTGAAAACGTCATACAAATTATATTTAAGCCTTATTGAATACAGTATATTTAACCTTTTGGGCTTGGCCGATCATGCTAAACACTTTCCTACTTGAAAGCCAGTGTTTGTCCTCCGTAGTTAAATAATTTTGCATATTGTAAAATACGCTGTAGGATGGAAATGACGTTCAGTTTCATTACCCTTGCTAAAGACAAAATAGTTCAGAGATAAATTATCGGTGGTTTGTTCATCTCTGCTTTATTTGAAGACCTATCACTAACTGAATAACATTTAAATTAAACAGTCAGTAAACTTATAACTTCGGGGCTGTAGCCGGTTCAGCTTGCTGGGGGCGCCAAAAGAGGGTTTCCGATGACTTATTAGCAAGGTTGAAAATTTTCTAGGGAATTGGCAAAATGTTTTCTTGGGAGTGCTGAGCCTCTTCCTAGCCGCCATGTGCCTATAGGCCCGAGCAGAGCTGCACACTACCCGCGGATACCTGCGGTTAATGCGGGTACGGTTAAGAAAATTTCGACGCGGGTATACCCGCAGGCAAAGAATTTCAAAGAGCGGGTAAAAATTTGTTATTTTTTACCTGCGTTAACATTTTCATAAAAAACGACGAACAGCGGTTTAAAGCACACAGCTAGTATAGCTCACAAATAAAGCGGTTGCTAAGACTATGGTTTTGGCTGTAGAACTAGGCCCATGCACGCGGGCATACTTTTCACATACATTTCGACAGAAAAATTAGCAGTACAGCTTATCAGACAGCATTTAGAGACATTCTTTGTTGTTCTTATAGAGGTTAATTTTTCTTTGGCATGAAACAATATGTTCACAAGTTCTCTGAATGAAATATTACGACAAATTGCGACGAAACCGTAATGAAATGTGTGATTATGCGATCTTTACGTTCAATGGTTTCGTACAGACAAGAACGCTTTGATTCACTGATCATGATCACACATTGTCAAACAACCTAGTTTTACCGGTGATAGGTGTAATGTGTAATATCATCCCGTGTTACATTTTTAACAGAATAGTATGTTTCCAAACGTACTAATAGTGTTTTTTGTAACTTAAATCGAGCGACTAACATCTATACACTGTACAATTACATAATTGTATCGAACACAGAAGAAAAAAGGACGGGCAAAGGCGGGTATTGGGTAAACGAATTTTGCGCGAGTATACAATGAGGGTAAAAGTTAAATTTCCGCGGGTAAAACGCTGCGCGTGTAAAAAAATTTTTCCCACGTACACCTCTGTGCCCGCGAACAACCTGGCGACCAGGGGCGTAAAATTTATATAGTGCAAGAAGAAACAGCGAATATCTTCTCCTCAAATTTCATAATAAATGAGATAAAAGGGCACCAATACAGCCTTTATAAAGAACATCCTGAATCATATAGTGCAATGACATTTTCTCGCTCAAAGGCCTAATGAACAAATTTCGACTTTCTCGAAATGAAATTCTGGCTTCGCTCCGGTTTGAAATCAGAATTGTTATTTTCGAATACATGTAGTACCTATCGTCAGCTTAATAGGTTTTCAAGCAATCGAACGCGGAAATTATGGATGACAAAATCAAGGACCAATCAATGCAACCATGCGCCGAAAATTTGCAATTGTCCATTGGTTGCTTCAAAAATTACAGGACGTATGACCAACTGACGATAGCGACTACATACATTTGAGAATATGAACCTTGGTTCTAAACAAGTAAACTGCAATGTCAAACTCGACTCATGACTATTTATTCAAATGCAAACAATGAAAAAACTTAAAATTTTACACTAGGTACTGTATACATTTCAGAATATGGGCATATATTTAAAAGGTGTGGTTACCTTAACCCGATAATTAAGCCACACAGTCCCGTTGGGAAACACTAAAAGAAGTATATTTTTTCCAGGAGACGAATGAACAATCGTATTTTTGGAGTTGACAAAGCAAACGTTCGGCGTCCAAACGCGATCCAACACCGACGGATCGAGTGAAATGTTGCCAAAACAACTAAAATGATCGAATCGCAACGAAGGGTCGTGCCAGATTTGGCTGAACCAAACGTCGGTTTTGAACGACGACGTGATTTCTGAGATTTCGGTTATGTCCTTGAAAAATTACTTCATTTTTACGTCAGTAAGTATATTAGTATCTGGTGATTATTTCCTATTTAATCTGAGGACTAATTTAAGCCTATTATTGGAAGCGTGAAACTCTCGAAAGAAACATGCTTAATACCATCACTGATTGACTGTAGGAGCATGACGCTCAAATGTGAAAACGTTCAATGCATTTGATATATTTTCAAACATAGAAAGATTTACTAACCACTGTCTAAAAACTCACAATTTCAAAACAATATTTTCTTCGACCTGAAAATTCTGGATCCGCCACTTATTTAAAAAGCCTACATTTCCAACGAAAAAGTATCCTCTTTTACTGGAAAATCCTGAATCCGTCATTGCGAGTACACTAACCTGAACAGTCACTTCCACCGTAACAACTAACGCAGAATCGTTATTAACTGGAACGATGGTTTTGTCGTAGTCTTTGAGCAACGCTTCAACGAGGCCTTTCCGGCTGATGTTGTTCGCTGTGCACTTTGATTGAGATTCGCTCTGATCTAAGTTTGGCATGTTGGGCAAATAGTAGTCTCCTTCAGACGCTGTCGCCGCTGAGTTGGTGCCTGGTAATGACAAGTGGTCAGAAAATCAAAAAATCAACGATATCTTGGATATATTCCCAAAATTTAACAAGAATTAGGCTTAAATTGGTATAAATAATGAAACAATTATAACGATGCTTCACGATTGGCAGATTTCTAACGACGAACACGCGATTTATAATAGTGAAAAAATACAATTTTAGCACTAATTTTTTACACAATAGTTTTGATGTCTGTGCGGCGGCCAAGGTGTCGGTAAACGCCCTTTGGATTTGCCAACTTCTACACAGTATCACGGTAAATTTGATGCAAAAAATGCCAAACTAGCGCGAAAATTTCGAAGTTACTATATTAATAAATGCTATGCATATTTAACTGAGTTATAAGGTTATGAACCTGAAATTTCATTGGTCATCTGCGAGGGCTAACGAGAGTGACAATATCGTCCACCAAAGAATATGTTATAGAGAAGGCGGTAAATATAAGTATATCGAGTTTCGTTTGAATTATTTACATTAGTGCAGGGTGACGTTATTCTTGTCGTAACGGTGCCGTTCATCGCCGCATGTTTCCATATGTTCGTCTTTGTTCGCGACCGGGTGCAGTATCGTTTTATTTACATTAGTGTAGGGTGACGTTATTCTTGTCGTAACGGTGCCGTTCATCGCCGCATGTTTCCATATGTTCGTCTTTGTTCGCGACCGGGTGCAGTATCGTTTTATTTACATTAGTGTAGGGTGACGTTATTCTTGTCGTAACGGTGCCGTTCATCGCCGCATGTTTCCATATGTTCGTCTTTGTTCGCGACCGGGTGCAGTATCGTTTTATTTACATTAGTGTAGGGTGACGTTATTCTTGTCGTAACGGTGCCGTTCATCGCCGCATGTTTCCATATGTTCGTCTTTGTTCGCGACCGGGTGCAGTATCGTTCGCGAGTAATTTGCGTACGATACCGAACGGCGAAGTGACGAACGAAGACAGACAGCGACGAACTGCTCCGCACGACAAGTACAGCGCCATTTTAAGTATTAGTTCGTGGGTTGACCACTTCAGTGAGGTTTCAATTTTCTGCTTTCGTCAGCTGAGTACAACGCAGAATTCGAGTATTCGATTCTTACCTGAAGTCCCATGATCTGTAAAGTAATTTCCGCCCGGATTAAGCAAATTGGCTTGATCACTGTCTCCTGTAAGCGGAGCTTTACCGCTATGAACCAGAGTGGTGAAAAGTAGTACTGTCCATCGCATTTCTGCAGTTTGATTCAGTGTCATTTGTTGTTGTCGTTGTTGCTGCTGTTTTTGTTGTTGTTGTTGTTGTTGTTTTTGTTGTTTCTTTTGTTGTTGCTGGTGTTGCTGTTGTTTATTTTCAGCAAAATGTTGAGCTAACGCCGCTGATGCACCAGGTAATATACTGCCTGCTGTTTCGATTGGTAAATTGGTACCGGACAACCAATGAGTGATTGCATAGCCTGAAAACCGGATGAAAATACTGGAAACGTACAATGTTCGGAAAAACGGAAACCGAAACTGGAAACAGACATTAAGTGTAAAAGATTAAAAGATTATTTATTTTTCTGCCAAAAAAATTCACGTATGCAAGCAACATTCACCCGGACTTTTACCTAAAGTCTGGTGAAAATATTCAGGACACAACAACATTTCTACAATTTTGGTTAATTTTGTCATTTATATTTTTAAAATGAAGCAATTACAAGATACTTGTTTTAAATATCAAAATGTTTCTTATAATATTTAATACGACAAGCTATGAGCTTAATGGAACTTTCTTCATTTTCATAACAGAAACAAACACCAATTTTTACCGGAAACGGATATGCGGCTAACGGCCTGCTTAAAAATTAGTCGCTTTATTCCGAATCTCTTACAGCGGTTTCAAGCCTTTCAAACCAGAAAAATTTGTCTGCGACAAAGTCGACCTTTGCATGACGCATCTCAGTTTAGATTAAAACATATTTAGTGCACCAATTAAACGTGGACAGGACAGTGGTATTTTTTGCTTTATGTTGAATTTGTTCTACGTTTTTTCGCTTAAATGTAGCTAACATAAAAAACAAATCCAGTGCTCATAGTTGTCACAAAAATCAGGCAGTTGAAATATTCGTGCTGGATTTGTATCCAAATCGAAAAAATCTACCACCGGACTTCTAGCTGATCCAGCGGATTTTTTTGGCCACTATACGGGGGGAAAATGCGACGTTATATACACCGGAAAACATTAGTATGAACTCTACTACTAAAATAGCATCTGATACAAAAACATGAGTTACAAGCCAGCAGGCCTGAGCAAGCAGCCACCTCCATACCCCTCATTTAAAACAAATATCCACGTAAAATGGAGCCCAACCCTAGTCTGTTCAAATAAGCCCGCCGTAGTTTTGTAATGCATCTGGTTTCTCTCTCGCTTCGACCTCGGTCGTGGTTATTTTAATGACTTGACAGATTTGACAGACCTTAGAATAAACGTCAGGCTGCTAAATGTATAAAAAATTTTCTCCCTCGCTACACTCGCTCTCAATCACTTTCATTATAATGTTATACTCTACAAAGTGAAATCTTGGTCACAGCCCTAGCTGAAATTCGAGGACGGTGCCAAAAAGGGGACTGAGGCGCGCCGCGTTTCTTCTCTGTTGGTTTGAATATATGTAGTTTGTATCAGCCTTTTCCGTAAATATTCAAAATTCAGATTAAGTTCATACCAACGAAACCTAATACATTGCGCTCATAAGCAATAAAGCATTTTCCAGCCTCGGTAACCATCATTTATATGAAGCGACATGACTCGCTTTTGGAATTTGTGTTTTTCCAAATTTTAAATTTTTAAAATCCGAAATTATTTCAGTCATTTTAACACTTCAAACAAACAGAACAGAAAAATAAAACATGGCATAAAACAGTGGTATTTGTGCAAACTAATATTCATTATTAAAACCACTTGGGACGTTCATTGATGACATAGCTAGTAAAAACTAAGAGCTTTGCCCGCGGTTTTTCCTGTCTGACTATGCGCGTTGCTTATATTATTTCGTCCGTCAGTTTACAATCACATATACCCGGATCCGGTAAAGTGACATGTACCCCTCTAAAAGTTAGGCTGTTCAATTTTTCAATTAATAAAAAATGGGCTGAATAATATTTTTCAATATTTTAATAAAACTAAATTTTTGATAAATAAATTTCCATCCACACCTTGAAAACAAGGTCCATGTGCTGCTCGCTGTCATGATTGATTTCAGACAGGGGCAGGTACAAAGTGAATAGAAAGATATCATCTAAAATTTCTGAAGAAACGAGAAAAAGGCACTTTGATAAGCTTTAGAATAACATGCTAGCTACTATTGGTCAAAAAAATTGTAGTCTTTAAAATTTTTCTACAAAAACCAAAAATTTTCCAAGGGAGTGAGCCCCCCTGACCCCCTTGATTACGGGGCCGGTTATATACTGTCTAAATGAAATCGTGGCTACCGTTCCTGGTTCCAGACTGACAACCATGAGATTGCTAGGGTGATAATCGGCCAGGTTAAACTTTAATTAAAATCGCGAATTTTCGAAGCAAACAGCCAACGAAATAGACACATTCCATTGGTTGTGTCGCTTAAGTGAAAAATTTAGTAAACAGTTTGTTGTTACCAGAAACAGATTTCACGAGGCATCGTTTGAGATAGACGCCAGAAGGGTGAGGAGACAATCAGAGAATCGTACTCGCAGTAGTCAAGCAAGCTTTTAATTTATCAGCCGTTCGGGCACGTAGCCAAAGTTTGGGCCCCCCTAGAAGATTTTCAACCTTGCTTGTAAGTCATTGAAACCATTTAATGCCCCCCGTGAAAATTTTTCAGCCCCAGCAAAGTGAGCTGGCTACGGGACTGCAGCCGTTACAATATTCAATATGTTTGATATTGTATGAAACGCTCGTATTGCATCGAACGCATGACAATTTTTTTCACCCATCTGGCTAACATTCGTAACCTACGGCTCTCCTTGTAAACAGATTACAAAACCTTTCATCCAATCAAATTCACCCTTCTGTATTGTAAATCGTTCCAGTTATTGGTACAAATTAATCATTAAAATCATCAATCCAAAAAGTTCTCAATATATAATGCCTGTCTTTATTTCCAACCAAAAGTCGATGATACGATTAAGCAAGACTATCCAACACGTCTTATTTTGCATGCCACAAAATGTACCAGCGCTCGTTGCGTTTTGATCCTACCACGCTCACTATAGGGGCGCGGTCGATTTTATATTCATTACACGTGTTATTTCCAGCGAAAATCGATTAAATTTAGTTAAAATTGTCAGTGGCAACTTTTCAGCATATGCAAGAGCATATGGATTTCAGAATCTCCGAAAATTTAAACTATCCTAAATAAAGGGGGAAGGCCAAAAATGCAACGCGGATGTACCCTGTTGCATGCTCTTGTTTAAGGGTATCAGCCAACATTGACTAGTATTTTTACATGTAAATTTATCTGATACTCAATGTCAAAGTGGATGAATCAGTCTTGATTCAACTGGCGGGTAGAGCCATCATCAAGAAATGAGTTTTATGTCCTGCACATATGAAACATTTGCATGTTGGTCCCTGCCTTCAAAATCACTGGTAGATCCAGAACGCTTCACCGAGTACTAGTTCCTGCAACAGGGATCAAAACAAAATTTTTTATAAAAATTTAGTCGTAAAATCCCGTCTGGGTTCTCGCTCGTTTCCATCATTACAGTTTTTACTAGTATATCGACCCTCCCTCGTCAGAATTGTCCTGATCTATTGCAGTGCAAGATTCGATAAATACCTAGTTGTTAGAAAACCATTTTGTTTTTACTGTTACAAATTAATACCGAAAACAGCGGCATATCCAGGATTTATCAGTGTGCGGATCATACGTTGGCCGAGCACTCACGCTTTCCACACCGACGGCACCCTACCGAAAAGGACTATTTCAGCGAGACTGGCTACCTGTTGGACCGAACAGTTGAAACCGATCTAAAAGTTTACATATCCGATCAAAGCGCAAAAAACAATTTGAAGTTTATCTTTAAAATTGCTAAACGACAAACATTTTACAAGACTGAAAACTCTTTACATGAAACTGGGCGCTTTCGGTAATGCATAACGTCAGGCAAAGGCGTTTACAAGCGAGCGTAGCGTACGAAGCATTCACTTTTATCGTCCCTCGAGAAATTTCTGAGGTATATATACCCCTTACCCTGTTGAATCAGCTCTTGATTATGAAGAGCTACAAAAATCTAATTTACTGCAAAAACAGCGACTAATTCTTGAGTTGGCAATGTTGCGCGTGTATGCACCTGGGGTCAACAAAGATAAATAATAAACATACACGAATCACACCCCACTCAACTTGATATGTTCTCGTTTATAGTGACGTTTTCGAAACTAAGAGGACATGGCTTTTTAGTACCAAAAATACGTCTAAAACAGAGTTTACAATAGACACTCGATATTAAACTTTGGCAGGATTCGCCACGATCGGCAGAGTTCAATTTTAAGTATGACGCTTTCATTGGCGAAAACGTCGACAGTCAATCAGTGATGGTAGAAACGATTAATCAGAGTCGAAGTCTCCATTCTTAGGATGAAATTTGGGCCCGTATTCTCAAATATGCATAGCACTTCGTACCAGTTGGTGATAGGTCTTGTACATTCAAGCCAGTAAATACTGAGAAGTAAAATTCAGAACGTTTTTCGCATATGATTTGCTCTACTCATGTACCAACTTTGAGTTCAGCAACAAAAACAGTTATTGAGTTTAAAAACCTATTACTAACTGGTGATAGTTGCTGAACACATTTGAGAAACGGAGCCTAAATCTCAAATGTAACTAGAAAATATTTACACGGAAACGGGTTAAAAATTGTCTCATAAAATTCGCTGAAATTGTAATTTCAGTGGTCCTGGCTAGGGAAGAAGAAATTATTAGCAAAGCGATCCGACTGAATGATTCATAACTCGCGTGTAACCTTTACAACGCCTTCTCGAGTTCAAAATAAACAAAAGCCGCTATAGTCGCGGACTTTTATAGAGTCCCAGAGGATTGCCAATTTATGCGCTGCGTAACAAACGAAGCGAATTTGAAATTGGCAGCCAAGTCACGCGTTTTGTTTCAACTATTTATTTGTACAGGGCCGTATACAAACGTAAGATAGAGGAGATATACCCTCTACAGAAATTTCTAGAGACAAGAAATAACACGTTTCACAGGCTTTCAGAATAATCTTCTGGATTCGAATAGTAAAACAACTTTGGTATATATACACGAGGTTATGCATTCCTGAACTGAAATCCGGGCTACGCCGCTGCTGTTGCTGATATTAACGAGATATTACAGGGAGAAGCAAACGTAGGTATTTTGAGCATCGTTGCAGCTAATACTTATACTTTCTGTAAAAGTTTGGAAAGTTAATAAAGCATATGCAAACAAAGAAAAATATCTGGCGTTACAAATATTGAAACCACTTCAGTAATTTTTACCAAGAGTGGATAATCACTCGTGGACAAGAGTGTGGAACTGCGGGGTTGCGTGTGATACACAATTTACGCGTTGCGTGTTTGCTGTAGCTTCTAACTTAGGGGGGGTCGATGACACTTGATGTAGTACACCAAGAACTTCGAGAATAGAAACGGTGCACCTTTTCGCCATTAGCATATTATGTACTTCATGCGTCTGCGTAACTTTTGACCTACTCCCTATGAAATAAGAGGGGTCGGCCACAAGCATAACGTGCGCTATGTACATTCTTTTGTATACAGAATGTACCCAGTTGCACACTCTTGTAAAAGGAGTCATTATCGACTCTTGCTTTTACTAATTCGTTAACTAAGCATTCTTAGGAAATTTGAATTACTTAGATTCCGAATATTAAGGAACAGCCTACCATAGAAATTGTGCAGTACAAAAATTAACGCTAAAACGTAATGTGCAAGCATAGCATTAAATGCGAAAAACGGAAAACTAGCGTGACATTTTCTACATTTTCGGGCATGAAATAAAGCTATGATTACAGCCGCGGTGGTAAAATACCATTTCGAAGTAATACTAGATTCGTCACGAATTTCCATATATGTCACAGGTAAAATATATACTGGAAAATAAGTAGTGAAAAGCTAACGAGCAAACCGGGGCGAATTCTGAGGGGGTGGGGGCTGCAAGCCAGTCAGAAAATTGTCTATCAAAAAACGGTAACGTGCCAACCGTACCAATATTTATTTCTGTACTAATTGAGTATTGCCTTTTGTTCCCTTCACTCGTGAGGCGTGTTGTGATCGTTCTCTGGCGGTCAGTCGTTGTTTTCGCTAGCGACAGTCTTGAAAATGTTATGTGTTTTAGATATACAAGAACGATTTTTATTGAAAATTTTGAACTACAGTTTTCGACACAATAACTAAAATTCACCAGTAACATTTTCCGGGCCCATGTTACTTTTAGGACATTCCCGATTTCTGGTGCGTCCGAACAAGAGTAGGCTTAAATTCTGAGCTACATTTTTTGCGTACAGCTTAGACTTAGGCTTAGGAATACACTTTTTCAACGCTTAGGCTTAGGTTTAGGCGTAGAAATATGCTTAATCTTCTGTTACTGCCCTGAAAATAACATTAACCACTTTCAGCATAGGCGACATATCAGAACAAATTTGTTGACATTTGTTAGCAGCTTTAGTGCAGAATTATGTGGAGTTCACGTTTACCATTTGTGCACTTGGCACCTTTTTTGTCGCTATGCCCATAACGGTACACGCTAATTTTTTGCTGCCCATATGGATACCGACAAAAAATAAAATGCTTTGTGTTGCTAGGTTTTCGAAATACTGACCTAATGATATGAGCAGAGTCAAGATGTCTGTTCGTATCCCATATAGATGCCAACATAATGTACCTTAAAAACGGCTCAGTACCGTGAGTTTTGTTTTTCATGTCTGGTATAATCTTTTTTACAATATATCTTTCAAAACATATAAGACATTACACTACCTATACGCATTGTTAAAAAATTGCAAGGTACCTGTATAGGTAACAAACCGAAGAATGGTTACCCATAGCTGCAAACGTAAAGTACCCATATAAGTGTACCTAGATAACAAACTGTTTATAGTTTTTTGCTACCTTCTGCTACTTTTAGGTGACAAAAGAGCTGTCAAGCGCACAATTGGTAAGGTAACGTAAAACCCTCATTATTTCGTATGGGACTCCATTGCCAACTTTATGATGTATTTTTGAAAGCGCAGGTTTTCAAATTGTTAGCGATATCTTTTTATCACCGCCTTCCGACAGTGACCTTTGCTTTTAAATTAGAATTTTCGTACAGCCAAAGAATTAACACCAATCAACGATTAGCGGTCAGAAAAGTTACGATTTTTTGTCTAAATTTGTAAAAATGTTATGTTTTTGATCGATTTATAATTCGAGTATTTTAGGAAAACTGCGTGCATCCTCTGCAAAGTTTAAGGTTTACATTAACTCAGGTCAGTGTTTCGAATTTTACTGTATGAATATATTGTTAGCAAATGGGGTTGTATCATATGATAACTAGAAAACTTGGTTATGTGCTGTGTTAGCACATTCGCGTTAGTTGCTTCAGAAACATTGCTCACATACCAACATTTTTAACTTCTAAGAAAAATTAACCTTGCGCTAATAAAAAACTTAGAAAATAAAACAATGCATCGCGAATGCAGTAAACACATCAGTACACTGCAAAAAATGGTGAGTCAAATTGACTCCCTCTGAAATAGGCTCTACGGAACTACGCAAACAGAGTCAGTGAGTCGAATTTGACTCAGGCAGAGTCGAATTTGATTCAGTTTGTGTGGTCTCGTACAGGCTATTTCGGCGACAGTCAATTTGACTCACCATTTTTTGCAGTATACCACAACTAAGCCTGAGAGAGGTTTGGAGTTCTAGCGTTCCTCTAATCCAGGATCTAAAATCTTTTCAATTAAAATTCTGGCTAGACACCTATTTATAGCTTTGGTAGATTTAAGTTTACTTTACTTAATTATAATTAACTCTAATGCAATTTTTGAAAATTATTACCTTTGAGTTAGCTCACGGTGACCATACATTTGGCTTTCACTCATAGAAAATCCTAAGCTTCCAACGTTAAAAATTTCTACTTTTACGCCTACAAAGAAACTACTCAACGAAGACGTTAATTCCAGTAGGAACAGCAACTTACATTATTTGTTGAGCGCGCCCCGTCAGAAATTTCGGGATCAACCACTGAACGATAAAGCTTTGTTTAATAATTTTCAGTTTCCGCTACAATTTTCTTATGGTCTATTAAGGTTTTCTAAAATCCCAATTCGTCCCAGTACGCAACTGCGCGGCGTTCCAAGCCCCTGTTTTTGTTTAGCATTGTCCAAAAATTTATAGAACAAAAATAAACTTGAAACAATGATATTCGAGTAGAAACCTGTTCTATTTTTGCATCTGTCAATTCGAGTGGGGCTTGTAGTCCAAGCACTGATTAAGACTGACCTAAGTTTTGAAAGATAGAGCCGATTGAAATCACCTCAGAAAGTAAAAGTAACTAAAAACTTCATGAATTGTTCGATTTAATTAAAAAGACGAATCTTAATTTGCAGTCAACATATAGCTGAGTTTGTACCAGTTTTCAAACAGCAAAAGAACTTATTACTTGGATTTTCTAAACTTAAAATGGTAATGCGTGTCAAACAGTAATTTTGACCAATGAAAACTCTTTAAAAAAGGTTTATTAGGTCAGAAGTTCGATATGCTTCAAATATTAAGGTTAAATTTATAGCTACTTGTTAGATAATATATATGGTTTAGACGTGTATATATTCTCAAATGCGCGTTGCACCTCTCAACATTTTACGCGAGTAAACTTTCAAACCAAACAATAGTGAAATTCTAAATTCAGGACATTTTTGGCATTTGATTTGTTTTACGTCTGTGTCGGTGTCAATTTTGAGATGCGTAATTGCAAGAGACTTTCTGTTTGAAAACCTATCGCTAACTGGTGATTGATGTTATACGTATTTGATAACATGGGCACTGAACAAAAGATTCTAAATCAGTGAGCATATTTTCATGACAACCTCAGCCCAACACTTAAGCATTACGATTTTGCTCAAAGATTGTACTCAACACGAGTACTTTTCACAGATTTGTGGTAATTTTTTTTGCTTCCAGACCTTTGCATTGAGCTATCAAAAAATTCTTAGAAAACTACTAAGCGTTTTTAATTGATGTGTTGGTGTATGCTAGAACCTAATCCTTTAGAACTCTGTTTAGAATCTGATCTATGCATTTGTCGAAACTCCAAACATTAGCTCTGTTGACGATGGGCACCAGTTTTAAAATTTTATTGTACCGCTGGTTCCCTTCACCGATTAATCACCTTATTTTCACAAAACTGCTCAGGTATCAAATTCACGGGCTCGCGTACTGAAAAATCCCGAATTTCCGAATCCGCCACTGTTGTTTGTTTAGTAAAATTTTCTATCGTTTGCCACCTGAGAAAAGCCAAACGATTTCAAACGCAAAACTCATTGCATAAATTATGGAAATTGATTCAATTAGTATAACTGCATTTTGATATCAAAATGTCAACGTTTCCGGCTCGTAATTGTGACCAGTAAAATTCCCACTGGGTTTGACCTAAAACCTGGGTACAAATCGTTTTGCCTAATTGCATGCTTGCACCTAAAAATTTTGCGGAAATCGTAACTGGCTAGTTGATACTGTAGAATATGAAGCTCTTGTACACATTCTCATATCCAAAGTCGAAAGGCAGGCTTAAAGCTTTGGTTTAGATTTAGGTTTTGGCTTAGGCAACGGCTTAGGCGAAGGCTTATGTTTATGCTGAGGCAAAGATAAGCGTTGTCATAAGCCTAAACCTAATCATAAAAGAGGAAAGTATACAAGAGCGGAAGATGAGGCAAAATGACAAATTTCAGTAAGCAAAAAAATAAACTTATTTAAAAACAATATTTTGCGGCAAGCTCAATACCGCGCGGATCCTAAACTTTCCCTATCCCCCCGCGCACCCAGTCTTGAGTAGCACCACTTTAATTTAAGGTGTCTTAAATCTTGAACTAAATTAGCTGAACTCATAAGTAACAATTAATTTAATTATAGGTGAGTCGGTATACTAGTGTTTGTAGATTATTTCACAAGTACTTGCATAGCTTTCAACGTCATGTCGCTAGATGTATTTAGAGTACAATTGAATTTAAGCCTAAGAAATTAATATTGTCAAAATTTAACAAATTGGCTCCAAAGCAAAATATGAACGCTCTGGTTTCTATTTTCGTCTGATCAGCAGCGTAAACAAAGTATAGTGCTTACATAACGGTTCAAACACGGTCATAAATCAAAATTTCTTAAAACTTAATATATATTGTTGTCTTCAAACCAGGAAATGTCAACAGTGATTTAAGCAAAATATTTTAAAAAAATTTTACGTTACCTTTTGTCACATGAATATTTCCAATTTTATCTGCGTTAAAATGCAAGCTACTCTTGGAATACCGGATTCTCTGATAAACGCTGTTCGCCATCTCGCTATCACCATTCAGCTCGACACTGCGCATTGTGTATGTATTGCAAATATACAGTTTGACCCTGACTGGTAAGGATAAAGAGACAAGATATCCTTTAAACGTTGAATTTTTGCGACAGTTTTAGCCGATGGAACTTCAGAAGTTCAATTTTGGTTCAGAAGAAATTGAAGACCAGACCTTATTTTGCGTGATAAAAACAAAAAAATTAAACCAAAGTGAAAAATGTTAATTTATAGACGCTGTAAATTTTAACAGTTGTAGCAACAACATCACTTGTTGTGAACGTGTGAACGAAGCTTCGAAAGAAACGCCTACAGAATAACTTTTAGAGATTGTGTGGCACAGACACCAGGATCAAAGAGAGCAGCCGAAACACGACAGTTCAACAGGGATCATAATCAAAATTTAAAATTTTGTATTACAGTTGCATTTATTTTCTCGTTGGCCTAGCTCATACTCTGTTTTCGTTTTTCCTAAATCCCTCGACCCCCCATCAGAAATTTTTGAATCTGCCGCTTGGCAGATGCACGATATCATTGTCATACGCATAGCAAATCAATACAAAAACCCGCGACAAACTCAAGTTAACAACAAATTAGATTTCAATGGTGGTCCAAACAACCGAAAAGTATTGATTTACTTATATAAAATATGACCTCATACACAACAACAACAAACACGGCAACATAAAAGCATTTTCTCACCCTCGAAAGTTTCACACAAAGCTAAAACGAGTCTGACGTCACCTTTAAATTGTTTACATTTTGACCTATAAGATAGGTTTCGACCTTTTTTGATATGAAATTTAAGTCAACTTTTCACAATGCGACAAAGAACACAAAACACTCAAGGTCGCAGCAGCCACCCGCCATCCCTCGTTTGGGCCCCCCTATAGAAGCCCCCACCCTAACCGGTTGAAACAAAAACTGCCAAAGTTTCAAAATGCGTCTGGCTTCTCGCTCGGTTGGCTCATGTGTTTGGAGGCCCCTCATCTGGGATTTTGGGAGAAGCCGCCGCCCTTGTTTTTATTTCGACACTGAAAATACTTGTACCTGTTCACCATCCGCAAGGTCTATAACTACGCCAAGCATCGCCTAAAAGCATTAAGCCCAAATATAAGTATAAAAGACTATAAAAGCGTAGGTTATACTGAAATTTAAAAATTTCAAAAATTGTGTGGTAAAGTATATTGAAATATACTCTTTCTATAAGTATTTTGAATAGCATACAATTTAAAAACTACATTTCCTTACATAGTGAAGCTTCCAACGATAGCTGTAGATTAGCAATCGCGTCTTAATTACGGGCCTTCGTGCAACGGCGTAAAAATAGAGAAAACATGCATGCCGGCCGGCAGACCAGGTACCCAACCTTGGTCAAAGAACGGTTCCTTTACTCGAAATTCTACCCTCACGAACTGAAATCGTGGCTACGCCTAGCGCCTCTGATAACAATTGATGTTCACCCGACAGAGCAAAATACTGGAATGCAAACTGAGATTGGACAATGAAGAGACGACGATATCTTTTTTGTAGTATTAAAGGGTGATGCTACACTTGTCGCATTGAGTTCGACGCCGGATGACGGCGTCCGTTAAATCTTTTTTGTTTTAATGATTATGCGATGCCATGCGGCAATTCATTTTCGATATCAAACAGCACCGTACGGCATTATAATCGAAAAGTATAGCGGCACACTGGCCAATGTATAGAACAGGGCCGGAACAGTAGTATAAGCGTATTTCTAAGCCTAAGCCTAAGCCTAAGGCTAAGCGTAAGAATGAACCTATACCTAAGCCTAAGCCTAAGCTTAAGCGTAAGAATGAACCTATATCTAAGCCAAAGCCTAAGCCTAAGCCTAAGTCTAAGCGTAAGAATGAGAAAAAACGTAAATTGGGCACGTTAGGTTTCAGAATTAATCCGTCAAATGTTTTTAGCCGCTATACCTGTTTTAAGCTTCTTTCCCATTAATACCTAAATACTACCCAAAAATAAAATCCTGACTATTTTATTGTTTGCATTTGATAATTTATAAAACCAAATGAGTACTTTTTGTAAATTTTCGAAATGCAGAATCATGGCTGTTTCAGTGTGTGAATATAAACCTGATTTTTATACAACAAAGTGTCAAATAAAAAACTGGAAAGAAAAATTTGAAATCTTGGTTTTAGGTGAATGTTGAAAAGCGGAAGCACAAGGTCAAGTTAAAACCTGATGCTGTTGCTGCACATCGATAAAATGCTGATGCATATATTGTGCCTTTATACGCAGAAGCAGTAAAAATATGGAAGAACAAGATACATGAGTATACTTTTGAGATTCTTATAAGGCATAAAAACAGAAAAACTCAGCAGTTGATTTTAAAACGGCGTGGCTCAGTGTAGTAGCGCGCTGGACTGAAAATCTGTCGGCCATGAGTCATGGGATCGAAACCTCATAAAAACGCCTCTTTTTTCAGCTGCATGCACTCAGGACTGCAAAGGGTTGTACCCTAGCCTATTCAACTTGTATGACAGTGCGTATGTATGTAGGGGAACCCATTTTCTAGATCCACCCAAAATCTTTGTTATCAACGCAAACGTTCATATAGTCATTGCGACTAACCTGCTAACATGGCTTCAGCAGAATGTTTCAAAATTTGATACGCGATTGAATGTAAAATTTAACAATTACACAAAATTACTTTTATAGCTAAGCAATTATAACCTTAAATTAAAATTTGTAAAGTATATGCATATGGCATAACACAAATCGCTACACGGGGTAATTTGCCACTGTCGAAATGCTATTGGGTGGCGCCAACGAACTTCAGCGTTTAACAAGAGAATACTGTCACGGTATTCAAAAAGTATGTCGTCTCACTGATATTTTGTCTCTTTAATCACTCGAAGTTTTTTGGGAAAACTTTAATTCAAACCATAAAACTTCATTTGAACGATGCTTTACTGCCGCCCTTGAAAATTTCTGGCCTCCATGTAAATTTTACGAAAGCTTACCATTCCGCTTTGAAAATTCTCTTGGCATGTTCGACGTGTTCGGTTGGCTGCAGAACTTGCCAAGCTGCAAAATCTGGGTAAATCTGAAAGTTCTTTCAGTGACCTAACAGGCTAGGATGCGCCCCTCAAAATTCCGAGGTGGGCCCCCCTTGCGAAAATTAAAACATTTTTCAAGTTTTTGGTTTAAAATCTTGTAAGAGTGAGGGGCCCTTTTTGGGGTACGCCCACCAAATGGTGGGTATGGGGGTGGCTGCTCCGGCCACGGGTTGTTTTTTTCAAAAACTTATTGCTAACTAGCCTTAAACTACGGTCAGAAATGTTAGCAAATATTAATTGCATAAACTTGGCAATACAGTCACCTAGTGTGCTTAAACTGAAAAATATTTAACTATTAAAATAATACAATGTTTACGGGTGTTGTCTAGCATACCCAGACGCAGTGACATCTAGAACTGGCAAATCATTTACCATAGTTCACAAAAGCAAGGTTTTCATCCGACTGTTATGTGAATACGCACTGAGAATGGCCACGGGTCCGACCGGTCCTTTTCTCAGCACCTTAAGTGCCCAGACAAGGTTCGAAGGACTGCTTGCAGCCGGCTTGATTTAGACAACACCGCAACCTGATTTTATTTTATAGATCTTTCCATTCAAATTATTTTGCTCATGTGAACTGAATTTAAGTTCGATTATAATATGTGAGAATTTTTATGGGTCATAAACTTGAAAAAGTATCATCCCATCGTGTGGCTGCATTTTAGCATCCAAACTCGGCTGAAGGGTAAAATTTAATTTAGTATCGACAGTGCCACGGCTTATGCTTACTTTTAGCGGCGTCTAGTTTTCTCCCGGGACTGTATACAGAAGGCTTATCCTTAGACCTATTTTTTGTTTAGGCTCATGATCAGAGATATGCCTAGCTAGGTCACAGTTGCGCGCTTAATAGTATGTAATTTGTCGGGCCTAAACGAAGACTCAAATGGATAGTCCTCCTTTACGCCAAATCTCTCTAAACAAATTTGTATAAACACCCACCGAAGTGGACTCTCATTTCGTAAAAATCCTTCATCAACCTCAGGGTTTTACCCCGGCATAAAAGCTAAACAATTATGACAAGCAGGACACGGCAAACAGTAGATAATTTCATGAGTTTGCATAACACATTTAATAGTTTATCTGAAAATGACATGTCTACATTAATTTCAAATTTTGAACCTGTCAGAATATCAGTCAACAGTTGATGTGCAAACAGCAAAACTTTCTGTTCTAAGCAGCTATAATTTACGGTCGCGATATTTCAAAACTACAAAAAATAGGTTTTTACAGGATAAGGTTTGCGTTATACTTTATTATGCCGGAAGCCGCCGTAGGCCGTCGCACGCCGTTGTGGGTCGCCACATGCTACCGTATGTTGTCGGACGCCGCTATAATACGTTGCTCGCAAAAATATAGACAAACTATTTGGCGACGTGCTGCAATTTTTAATAAAAAAATTTACCGTACCGCGCGCTTAATGCTACATACTGCTGTGGGAGCCAAGTTTACTTTTATTGGCATCCGCTTTCCAAGGAGCTAGAATAGAGTAGCCTTAAGCTTTTAATTATGGGCTCAGGCGCGGGCTAATTATGCTCGGGTTACCGTTCTGTCCCTAAAAATATCACCGGTTACGAGCTCTTTTGTGGATGTCTAAGCAATAAAACCAAGGATTTTGAGCCTAAAATGTAGCTTAAAGCATCAACGCAGACGCCGGTTGCGAAGGAATTAGCAGAGAGCGGATCGCGTGTCCCCCTCTCAAAAACACAGATTGAATGACATATCCATCAATATTCTCCGAACAAATGAAAATTTTCTCCAGGGGCAGAACGTTTTACTTCGACATGGTGAAAGAGTAAACTTAAGCTTTAGACTTATTTTTTGCTTAGGCTTAAGCTTAGAAATATGCTTTTATACTACGGTCCTGTTCTATACATTGGTCCTATTTATCCAGAACAATTGCGGGCACGACATATAATATATTTATCTTTAAGAATTGTACAACTTTACACTCTTATCTTTTCAAGTACCTCGTTTGTCCATTACAATAGTTCATTTAGAAATTTTTCAGTTCAAAATACAACAAACTTGCTCATAAACATGCTTTCGGGCAGTATGCTCTGAGGTATGTAGTGGCTTTAATATTTCGGAACCGAGGCTTGAGGGACACACGCCTATCGGCTAAAAATTTATGATGACAAAAATGGTGAGGTTCCTATTTTAAGAAACATTAGGCTGTGAAATATATTTATGCGTATTTAATACTTTGCAACTTTTCTTCAACAGAATTTTCTGGATCTTACTGGCAATGGCTTATTAGGGATATCTGACTATAAGATTTTGAAGCTCTTGAGTAAGCCCATAAACGTAGAATACCGCAACGGGCAATCTCTATTTTGCCTACACGAACGGCTCCTCTGGCGTTATATTCTAACATACCCCTGTCTATCTATGAATAACACCATCTAAACCTGCGACTGATTTCAAAAACTTTGTCTTGATAAAATTTCAAATTCTTTCAAATACGGGTCAAATCAATTTAAACTGATTCAACCAAAATCACAGTGGTCCCAGCTATACTAACGCATATACGCAGTACAAAATCTCCAGAAAACGTGGCAGTGTGCTCAGAGCCGAGTGAAATTTCCAAATCGATGGGACCATGGTTCCCTTGGCTCCTGTCTGACTACTACGTTTTTGACCTCACTAGACTAACAATAATCTAACTAAGACAAAATGCAGACAGTCATATGTTTTGATAAGAAGGCTTCGCGAATTTATTCTGAGCTACAATGAAGACATTTCCGCCAGTCTGTGTGTGACTGAATTAAAGCTTGAATTCAAGTTCAGTATAATATATACATATATACAAATTACCGAAATATATATACATACATACATACATACATACATATATATATATATATATAAAACCCCAATAAGTTTTTATTTTTTCTAGATTTTCATTACTATCAACCTTTTTATGTGACCAATTGTCATTCTACGTATGATAGATAATTATATGCGTAGTATGTATGTGTATATTGGCCTCGAAATCCTAGTAGAATCTATAATTCAATTAAAATGTCTACGGTGTCACAAATGTGTTTATAAAATCTGTGAATGTCACTTGAAAACTGTTTCAGTATTAGTGCCAAGGTGAACCAGACCCATGCCATTATGGCATGTTTTGCCTTATGAAATCACGCTGTTATTGCTCCCATTAACAGGCTAACGGGCTAAAACTCCGATGTGAGTAGAGCGAGCCATGACTTGTCACCCAGGAGTAGTACAGGTTCAAGCAGCCTTAAGCCTTCAAGGGTTTCACTTAGGATTTCACTAAGTCTTAGATGTACTCGTAGGTTAAGGTATAGTGTTAGGTTTGAGTCGGGTGCACGCTTAGACTTAATTATGTTCTTGGTCGAATCCTTGCATGTGACCTTTTGATAAAACGAAAAATCGGTATGTCAAAATCTTGAACATTTGGGCCAAGAAGGCAACATTATGCGGATAGTAGTGAAGCGGGGGATGTAGAATACCTCATTTTTCATGTACTGTGGATAAAAAGAAATCTACAAAAATTCGTCGCCCGCCCGACGACAATTGTTGTGGTACCGATAGAAACATTACTGTGGACTAAAGCACTATCTCTGTTGTATTTGAAATTAAGGAATCGAAGTTGCACAACGAAGGAGCAAGATTAGCATATCCTAAACTTTGTAATATAAATTCGTAAAAGTTGTAAAAACCATTTTTGGGCCAAGAGTTGCTGATGTTGAATACCATAATTAGGCTTGGTACATGGTGGATATGAGAAATATATCTGAGAAGTTTCCAAAAATACTAGAAAAATGCACTTTTACATACTTTAAAATATTAACCAATTAAATGCTAGAATAAGTACTAGACATCTTATTTGCTCACTACGCTCGCTCTGCAGCTTAAATGAGGTTCACCTAAACCCGAATTGAATCTTATATAACGCCTATGAACACAAATGAAATATCCAGCGTGTGTACAGAAACAATGTGAAATGAATATGCAAACTTTATCGCGAGTCACGTTAGTTCCAACTATTATATAGCCGTCAAAACACCTAAGCTTTTGAACGAACATTCTTAAATGTGTATAGCTCCTATCACCAGTTGATGACGTTAAATCTTACAGCGTCTCAACACCTGGGTATGAAATACATCATGGCCAAATATCACTGAATAATCATTTGGAGCTCGATGTAAAGGCTTTGGATAGAACAAGTCCCGAATCACGGCGAAGCGCATGCCTTACGCGCTCGTTGAGGTTAGGCGCTATTCATATTTAACTATTTTAATGCCATCCTGTGTCATCCGTCACCGTACAGCGAACAGTAAATGCGCGAAACAAAAATTTTTTGGACTTGCGCCGCCGGACAAGTATAGGGCAAACATAAGGTTTAAGCATAGAATCCGACTCGTACTTCAGATTAGAAGCTTTCAGTATTTGTTTGAGACTTGTACAATCCACAGGCCGGTGATCGAATTTCTGTCATATCCGGACACATTGGTGGGTTGCACTTTTTGCATAAAACAAGATTTGCTTCCCATGATTGCCAGTGTCATACCTTATCTGGAGATTCTACGAGAGTTTGTACAACTTTTGTGGTTCCTTACAAACCGCATTGCCAAGCCCCTTAATAGTTTGCCAGCCAATCCACAGGGTATTAATTATATTCTGAGCTCCAAATCTTATTTACCGTGCCAAACAGCTGTGCATATATATATTGCTTTTTATTTGACTGAATTTTTGCATTTGGTGTGTAAGCGGAAAATGCAGCCCCCTCCTGTAAAGTTTTAACCCAATATGGGCAAACTTTATCGTGCAAGAATTAATATTAATGAAATCAGGGGATTACATGTCGCCTCCACGTCAGGTTAGTACCTGTGGCTAGATTTTAAGGGCGTCCATTATGATTTTTAAAATTTTACTAAATTAAAACGCCTAATTTTATTCATCTGCTGAACCACGTTTTAAGATAAAGACGAATGCTCGTAGATAGCTGATCCTGCTCGGGGGGTGGCAACAATTTTTCACGAAGAGCATACAAGGATTTTCGTTGACTTACAAGCAAGGTTGAAAATGTTCTAGGGGCTCAAGATTTTTTCTGGGTGCGGAGTTCCCCTGGCCTTAACCCCATCGGCTACCTTCCCGTAGAGCGGTAGCCCTGCGCTGGAAAATCTTTGCTATTATGTGCCACTGTGTTGAGTAGCACAGGCAAAGTTACTTATGTGTTTTTTCGCTGGGACAAGGTTTTCAATTTGTAAACGTGATTTTGGCCGTACAATGGTATAATAGTAGCGCATTAAAAGAATGGAACGAATCTCTGTGTCCAACCCCTAAATACGTATCCATTACTGTTACGTAAGCCTGCTGCCATCACCGGTCCAACCAAACGGGTGCGCGAAGGGGCACCCCCCGTACTGCTGATAACCAAAAAAGTTGTGCTAGTTTGTAACAGTTATATCATTATCTTGCGTTGGTACACCTGAAAAGTTTCGCCTGCGGCGCTGTTTAGAGGCTGCCTTTAAATAGAAATCCCTCTCGCCTCGCTCGCGAGTTTTTTTGTATATCAGCGTTTGCCACTGAAAAGTTTTGAAGCGGCTACCGGCGTCGCCTCCCACTTACGAAATACCTTGTTTGCGCCACTGATTCCATTGTTGGACTATATATGATTAACCGTTTTCCAGCAGTATTTTATACTATTTTTTGTGGTACTCACTGCTGATCCAGAGCGGAATGTAAGTACGCTCCTTCCGTCGCAAAATTTTGTGCGATAAAATGGTAAAGACCCTGCCTAACAATTTTTCCGCCTCATAGAATTTTCACATATACAGTATGCGGCAAGCATTGAGTTTCATATTTTTGCCAGTCCACCGCCCTTGTCAGAAATTTCCGTATACGCTGCAGGATGCGCCACCCACTATTTCAAATTTCTCGGTACACGCCACAGATTGGCAAAAGTTGATTTGCGAGAGCTTTGTGTTTGTTCAAGCCCTGCGTTTTTGTCTTTTTTTACTGTTTCTTCCTCAATTTTAGCAATTTTTACACCTCGTCATTGTCAAACAGCCAACGTTAAATGCTTTCGATTAAAAAAAATTTATTTTGTAATTTAAGTTTTTTATCTGTTTTGTTGTTTTGTTGTGTTTGTTTGTTTCGTGTAGTATGCTTTTGAATTCACATACACTGGTGAATCCAAGCGGAGTGCCAAACAGACCTAGGCCCCTCTGTAGGATCACAATTAAAATTTTGTACTACGATTTGGTACTAAAATTGCGTTTGGCTTCTCGTTCGCGATCTTTTTCAGTATTATATATCGTGCGGCCTCCACTATTTGTTATTTTCTGAAGGCGACGCTGCACACATGCAACTCTGTTTTGAAATGAACCGAGGGTTGAAGTTCCAAAAATCAGGGATAGGCCGTATTTAAGTATTTTTGTCTGTAGCATTCTTCATGTTTCTGCGGTCAATATTATTTTGAGGCAGAATCATTTTTCTCGGGACTATAATCGAACGAGTAAGGTTAAACTTTAGACAAATTTGTTGCTCAAGTTAAGGCTTTATAGGTTTATCCTTACCGTGAGATTTAGACTCTACTACTATTACGTCTTTCAAAGTGACATTGACACAACAGTTGCCTAAGCCGGTTTCTAAGCCTAATCGTAAGCCTTAGCCTAAGTCGCGGCGCATTTTAATTTTTAAGTCCGTTAACAAAAAACTCCACGCGAGGCAAGATTCTGTGTATCTCCCATTGAAACACAGTTAGCATCGATTTGAATTGGATTTAATACTAAAATTGCGTTTGGTTTCTCGTTCGCTCAGCTTGTAAGCTTATGCACCTCTTTTTTGATACCACATTTCGCATTAAGAACCCATGATTGCCCTGCGTCAATTTAAATGTTAATTTGAGCGCAAACGCAAATAATAGTGGACTGTATACAAAGAGAACACATTCAACAATTTAAATAGCACATTAGATATTCAGTTTTGTAACATCCGCGTTATAGTGCTCGCACTACTGTAAAAATGTCAGGATCTGAGTAAAGCTCGACCTCATTTTAACACACTCTACAACGATACCACTATAAAGTTAAGTAGTCCCTTACGAGGATGTAAAGACATATTGCAATGTTTTCTTATAGCATCGCAAACAAAATTACCAACAACACAACACATATACAATTATTTTTGGTGTACAAGTAGAATTTATGCTTAAATTTTACGATTTGTCCCGAGTCCCCTCTTCTAATCAACGTGCGAAAAGCTGAAATCAATTCATTTGAAAAATTGTTATATATATTTTAGAACGTATCCAAATTTAAAATTAAAAACAATACGCGTTATAAACGATGAAAAATTAAGCCCATGAGTCCTATTACAATACATATTTTCTATCAATTTGGTGCTAAACCGATCATTTAATATAACCTAATATTCAATCACTGTGACCAAACAATTTTAATGCTATAAAATGGGGACAATGGTTAAACCTCGGGGATTTGGAAGCCTACGGACTAGAGTAAGGAACATTTAGGATAAAATTTGTGATTTTATCCCTCAGACTTGTTGTGGTAGGGCGCCATATGGGGTTATCTATTCCTGTAAAGTGTCTTCTGCAGTTCGGTATATACAGCGCAAACTTAAACACTTTAGAGCAAAAATTCTGATCATTATAAATATGTTATTCGCTTTCAAAAGTAATTACTAGTATACGCAACGGTAAACATTGCGTTGATAGCTGTACTACAGGATCTAAATTCAATGTTGCGGCGAGACCAAAACGTAGCACGAGCTCAGGACCGTTTTTAGCGCCCCCAACATCAAGATGGGGGCGGGATTGAGAAAAGGCCGTTGTTGGAAAACAATAAACTTTACTGGATTCAAAAACAGACTTGTTATTTGGCGAAATTTTTTGGTTACGTATAAAATGAACCTATGAATGTTTAATCTCACGCGCATTGGGATAAAATGCGGATTGACTTCAACACCAAATCCAAGCAAACTAAAATTTTCATTTGGGATTAAATACTAAGTTGCGTGTGGCTTCTTCCTCGTTTTCGATCTCGAGGTTTCCGTTTTTATTCTGCCTTTATTTTGGTACTCACTTAACCCCACACAAATAACTGGGTTTTACAGTGGAGTGAAAGTACACTATATGGTATATGTCCAGCTTGTCGCTCGCTTTGCTGGCGAAAATTATTTCTTTCTCTAGTCGTACTCTTTTGGTGGTGATTCTGTGCACTTCGCTCGCTCAGTCTGTGAAAACTAACGCGGGCTTTTAATGTGAACTGGAAAATTTGTCCGGCGGTTGGGAGCACAATCCGGATGGTAGGGAGTCGGGCAACCTCAGATCCATCGAGCAAAAACATTTGATTTGTCAGAACTAAAAGTTCCGCCTAACGCAGCGGTAGAACTCACTCGGTCTGTTTTTGGAGCTGCTTATTTCTTTTGTAGGTTCACGCCTAATCTCGCCTAGATTTATAATGCCTAGAAAGTATAAAGTGAGGCCATGAGGGCATTTTTCAACACAAAGACAGAAAAACTTCAGAGCGGGATTAAATCTTTTTTTTTTGGAAAAGCTGGGCACCCGCACTGTGACTTTCAGCGAGTTGATTAATTAACTCATGGAACGAATTAGTCGTTCCTGGTTATTTCTGAGTTATAACAGTATACATTAATTCACTATGAGCTGATTTGATTTCGGATGAGTTGATTAAGTAACTTAGAATGAGTTTAATGAATTCAGAATTCTGAGTTCTGAAAACCTAATGCAGACCAAATAATTAAATATATTTTGAATTAAAATCAATTCATTGCAATTTACAGTGCACTACCCGTTTTGACAACGGGGCTATTGTGGGGTTTCGGCTTATTCTAGTTTGAACGACGGGTTGGTTTCAACATTTTAATTTTTAGCAAATGTCAAAGTTTACTGAAGAAGAAGCGACCGAAATGTTGGAATGGATCAAGTGTTGCGTTGGTTCTGCTGCGGGTCCGCTGAACACTTGCGGAACAATCCAAAACTTCTACGATGTCCTCAAAGATGGATGCTTATTGTGCAGGTAAACTTAATTGTGCCAAGTCTGGTATTCTCAAATGTGTATAGAACCTATCACCGGTTTGTAGTAAGTAAACAGGTTTTCCAAATTTGGAAACTGCACGAGCTTGCAGAACTCAAAACTACAGATGAGCGTGACCAATCAAATGCGAAAAAATCACAATACATCGAACTACTTCAATTGGTTGGTGAGAAATGGTCCATGTTGGGGGCTAACGCTTGGATATCCTCTCGTTTAATCCGTCAGCGTTCAAAAGATAAAGCAAGAATATATAGTGCGTGGAAGGTTACGAAAGGCTCAGAACGTTTATGATTTGGTCTCAGTCGAGTAAGTTTTGCTTTTATTTAAGACTAATCAACGCATTTGAACCCAATACAGTTCCCCGAATTCAAGTCCCAATCTCCAAATTTGCAATGATGGAAAACGTAAGCGCATTTGTGAACGCAGCGAGACGACTTGGAGTCGCCGAGGAACAACTATTTCAGTCGGTTGATCTCGTTGAACGACGCGATTTGTTTTCGGTGTTCATGTGTGTTACTGCGCTAGGACGATTGGTAAGCGAAATGTTTTTTATTTTTTCCTCAATCTTTCAGTGAACTCTTTTTACATAATTTTTGTAGTTTTCTTTCAAGTATTGTTGTTGAGTCCCATTCACGCGTGGATGTTTTTGCAGCGAAAACTTGCACTTTACACAAAATACTGGCAGCTGCACGTTTTTGCAGAGAAACATAACACTTTCGTTCTGAGCGAATTTTATATTGAATAATTTGCGAACGACTGCAATAAATATCTATCAGGAACTATATAAATTGTCAATTCGGCCAATGATGAGGAAAATTCCACTTGCTAGGTATTCATCCCTATGAATTATTTCATGGTGTATAACCATCATAAATAATTTGCAGCTGCAAGTTGTTCGAATAGATCTTCCCATAAAACTTGCAGCTGCAATAAACATTCACGCGTAAGGAGGGATTAACGGAAACTCATATTAAACGTTTCAAATTCAAGCGACTGTTGTGTGGAAAAAATTAATAGCATGAATTCCAATGAATTATTTGAGCTGCAAACTCAAAGCTGCTTTTGAAAGATGTTTGTGAATTGCTGCATTGCATGTAATCGCTTTAATCTTAACTCGAACATGTTTTTCGTTACATTTTCTTCTAATTGCTTTTTCTAGTTTTCAATCAACTTAGTTTTTATTTGATTTTTAAACTACTTTTTCTTTAATTTTTCTTCCAACCCAACAATTTTTATCTTATTTTCTACTCCCACAATTAAAATGCAATCTTACAGAAAAAAATAGATTATATTCTAGAAATATCTTGATTATTTCAACTGTTAAACCTTTACTCTTCGGACGCTAAACTTACCCCACACAATACACAACTCTAGTGGTTAACTATTTCGCTCATCGCATACAATATTACAAGACATGATGCCCGTCTGGTTAAGCATAAGCTTTTATAATTCAAAGTATTCAACCACATCCTATCTGAGCATTTTTAAATAGAAATAAAAATAGATTCAACGAAATTTTAGAATACAAATTTCAAATAGCTATGTAATTTTAGGCTCAAACTAGGTTTCCAATTGGCTCATTTTCCTACGTCATTCCTAAATGCTGAAGGGTGTTCATGAAACGACCTGATATTATATTTTAAACACAATTTAAATTTAACTGAATTGGGTCCTTTTCTCAGCTTTGTTAGTTCTATCATCCTTGGGATTAACCCTTTAAATTAAACTACTAATAAATTATAAATTTTTTAGCACTTTTTACGAATATTGTTATTTTCAAAAGATGCTTGCATGGGTATAAAGGGGGCGCATGCATTTTTGGGTTTTTGTTATCTCTCTGAGGTCTGCCAAAGATGGTTGGTTTTGAAATTTTTATATTTGATTTTCATAACATCCTCTGGTCATTCAATGCCCAAATTGATTTTTGAAAAAATGATTTTTTTAAGACTAAAGTCCTTTCTTTTCAATTTTGTTAAAAAGTAACAAATTATATACCATTGCAACTGGAATTATTTACGGGAACAACGATTTTGCAAAAGAAATAGAGCGAAAAAACATGCCACGAAAAATTCAATTTTTTGTTTTTTTATTTGTGAAATAATTAGTTGAATATATTCTATTTTGTTTTTATTTTCATAATCCACGGAAGCGAAATCTGCTATATGGTTTATTTTAGGCGATTGTCATGGTTACTATTACTAATGAATTATTTATTTTTATCGTCTTTTTAGTAAAATATCTTAATTTCCACGACCAAACTTAAGCGTGTTTTTTAGTTCCTAAAAATACCGAACGGTTAAAAAATCCGAAACTAGTCAGGTTGTAAATTCGAAGCTTTGAGCTTCTGTAGTGAATTGTGTTTTCATATTCTGCATTGGGAGTGCATTTTTGACCATAACCCGTTAGGCTTGGTCCTGGGACATTTAAAAAATAATTTTCAAAAATTCAAATATAATTGGAATAACCGAGGAGGTGAAGCTTAAATTTTCAAAATCCAACCGGGGGAATAACCAAAAAGATCAAAAGCTTCTTTCACAGGGGTAGCTTTAAAAACCAATTGAACACTCTGAAAATGCAACCATAAAGGGTGCTTAGTTGACATGCGCGAAGCTCAAATTTTCTAACATTTTTTCAGAACACCGACGAAATTAAGCAAAAAAGTTTCATCCCCCAAATTTCCGTAAGCGTTGCGTTATTCATATGTGATCCGTAATTTTAATTATTTTGTTTGTTATCCTGTATAGCATTCTTTATCATATATGTATATTTTCCTAATAAACTAAAATGTATCCCGTAAATATTTACACACAAAAAACATTTTCTGATATTCAAGAAATATTTTCTTAAATTCAAGACAATTAAGTCTTACTTTACACTCCAGGCATAATATATTTCTTGAATGCAAGACATTAGTTTCTGAAAATTTTCAGAAATATGTGTCTTAAATTTTTAACACTTAAATGTCTTAATTTAAGAGTCTGTTTAATAAACGATTAAGACAATATTTCTCATATATAAGACAAATGTGTCTGAAACAAAAGTCATGTTTTGCAAGATTTGATAGGGTAGTTGCGTTCTATATTGGAAGCTAAGCTTAACTCAATTCAATAATACAACCTAAGATACGTCCAAGACGTAAACTTAGGTTGGGGGGTGAGCCTGAGCTCAACCTGATATATCTTTGAAATTCGATTATTCATACGCTCTCTCAGGAATATTATCGGAGCAACTTTTTTACATACATAAAAATCAGAAAATTAGTCTTGAATATAAGACAATTGTTTCTTGAAAAGAAGAAATTTATGTCTTAGAATTTGGAAATAGTAATTTCTTGAATATAAGACATTTTGAGACACAAGTTTCTTGAACGTTTAAGGCTATAAATGTCTGAAATATAATACTTATGTCGTGAAAATTTAAGAAAATAGGAGTCTTCAAATTTCAAGACAATTTATTTTGTGTGTACATTTCATATGCTGTCGCTGTTAATTAACATAAAATGTACTTCCGGCATCATTTTCAAGACAGCCGGGAAATCATGACCAATTGTTGCCAATCGAAATGGTTGCAGCATTTGTATCCCCAACATCTCACTAATTCGCACTGGAACGCTGTTTAAAATACATATGTGGGGCGTTTCAGTTTTAATAATATCGATATTTAAGTTGAAAAAAATTTCTTTCAACTAAATATCTGCATATTTTATCGGTCCGAATTTTTCTGGTCTGCTGCTTGCAAAATACAGTTTAAAACTGGAATAAATATGTAAAATCGTCGAAAAGATATATAATTGCATAAAAATAAGTAACTCAACATAATAAATTCGCTGAAGCGCCAAAAATTTCTATGCTTTGCTGTTAACTGTTTGATTTACGCTCAAGCTAATATTTGTATTTGCGTAGAAAATTTATTGGCCCAAATTTTGCTGAAGATCCTGTACGCAGTTCTACAAGACCATCCTTCGGACGTTCAAGCCCCTTCTGCAACCTGTACAGGCTCGTAACCAGTTCACCTTGTTAAGGGGCTAAATATTTATAAGCGGTGCAAGCAAGGTTATCTAATGACTCATATACAATCGAGGTTGCAACTTTTCTTTTTAGCCAAAATTTTATGGCGAGGCTGCTCCACCCTGGCCTCGCTCTGGCTACGAGCCCGAATCTGTTTGCGTTTAAATATTCAAAATGTTAATATGTATGTATGAATAAATGTTTTGTAAATAAATTTTTGCGACGCGTTTATATTGCTGATAAACGCTATTTTAGTTGTTTACTAGTATTTAGCACGCAACTTTCTTTCTAAAACTAGTGTAAAACGTTAGTTTTTATTGGCTATTTGGCTGGGTTTCAGAGATTTGACTTTTGTATGACTCTATTTTAATGGTCGTTCATTTCAAATACATTACGTTACACAGTTATTAATTTAGATTAGAAAAAAGATTAACTATGCCTAAACGTTTACCTGAGTTCGAGCCTAAGCCTAAACTTTAAATTAATATAATTATGTGTGGCGATGGTGTGTGGCGGATGGTGTAGCTGTGCATTTGATTTTTCCTACCAGTAGAAAGTAAATAAGCTACTAGAGCTTGTTGGACTATATTACTATAGAGTGGAGATAGAGGAACCCTGTACAAACCAGTCTAGTATATATGAAACTTAATAGGCTTAGTAGTAAGTTTTCTTATACTAGTTAGTTAACTTTGGATTAGGAATATAATATACTACTGTTACTCTGTTCTTATCTTCCTGAGGAACTTACCGACTCAGGATGTTCAACTTATTTTATCGCTAATATCCGAAACGTGTACAGCAGCACGCTCACGTTCACCAGTTTACTACAGCTCTTGTATAAACTCTGAGTGAGTTGATTGATTTAGTACAGAAAACAAATTAGTCGTTTATGATTGTTATTGTTGAGTTAATACTGAAGATAAACTCACTTACTGATTTATTGATGTGAGTTGATTAATTAACTCAAATGAACTAATAATCAAATTATTTTGAGAAATTTAATCAACTCATTATCAAACTTTAAATAAAATCAATTGGAATTTAATGATAAAAGCAATGTCTAAATCGATTTATAATCATGTAATCGTAAACCTTGCTATTTTGGTCTATTGATGAAACTGGAACATTATGCATCTAAATTTAATATTCTGAAGTATTGGTGCAATTTGCAGTTGTTAATCACCGATAGAGGAAAAATCGAAAGACTCATGAATTAAAATAAAGACTGAAACTCTTCAAATATTAATCCTAACTAAACTTATTCTCTAATAATCTCATCTATCTAGAGAGAGTAATATAAGACGTACCCCCCCTCTCGATCTTTTAATTGATACTTAGCTCCAATATAAAACTCCCTAATCTTAAAATACTTTAAATTTCTTATTTAAAATTTTCTATTTTATAAACTCTAAATAATATGTAATTAAAATTCTAATAAAACTTTAAGAAATATTCCTGATAAAAGACTTTTCTTAATTAAAAAATTTAATATAAAATTTGTAAATGATATTTATTTATTAGGAAAATATACATATATGATAAAGAATGCTATACAGGATAACAAACAAAATAATTAAAATTACGGATCACATATGAATAACGCAACGCTTACGGAAATTTGGGGGATGAAACTTTTTTGCTTAATTTCTGTCGGTGTTCTGAAAAAATGTTAGAAAATTTGAGCTTCGCGCATGTCAACTAAGCACCCTTTATGGTTGCATTTTCAGAGTGTTCAATTGGTTTTTAAAGCTACCCCTGTGAAAGAAGATTGCCAATTTCATGATCTTTTTGGTTATTCCCCAGCAGGTGTTTGCTCAAAAACGGTTGGATTTTGAAAATTGTTACATATTTGAGCTTCGCACAACCTCCTCTGGTTATTCCACGATTATATTTGAATTTTTGAAAACTTTGAGTTTTTCCCAGGACCAGGCGGTATTGGTAAATACTGTTGGCATCAAATCGTTGGCGTCCAATATCATCGACCATAACTCTTAGCCGAATTCGATTGCAGAAAACTTAACGCAGTTGGACTCAGCTTCACAAGCTGTGTCGAATGGTATACAGGGTGCAACCTGACTTACGGTTTCGGTTGCGGTTCCGGAATTTTTTCACCTTTCGGTTCCGGGTCCGGTAAATTTTTACCGGAACTAAAAAATCACGGCATTAAGTTTTGGTCGGTGGAAATTAAGATATTTTACTGAAAAATGACGATAAAAATTAAATAGAGTTCATTAGCATGACAATCGCCTAAAATAAACCATCATAGGCAGATTTCGCTTCCGTGGATTATGAAAATCTAAAATACAGCAAATAAGTGAGCGCATATATTCAACTAAGGTTATTTCACAAATAATATTGCAAAACAATAAATTGAATTTTTCGGTGGCATGTTTTTTCGCTCTCCAGTTCCGGTTCTGTGTTCGGCATTTTTTTCGAAATCCGGTTTCGGTTCCCGTAAATTGTAATTCCAGTTGCACCCTGATGGTATATAATTTGTCTCACTTTTTAACAAAAAATTTTTTGGGCACAAAGAAAGGACTTTGAGATCTTAAAAAAATCATGTTTTTCAAAAATTCAAATTTGGGCATTGGAATGACCAGAGGATGTTATGAAAAGGTCAAATATGAAAATATTTTCAAAATCCAACCATCTTTGGGCAGACGCTGGCAGAGAGAATAACCGAAAAGACCCAAAAATTCGGCATGCGCCCCCTTGGTTCTTCATATACCGCCCATGGCAAGGCATAGCTTTCGGTTGAAAATCTCGATTCACATTCTTGAACAATGATAGCACCTATCGGTGAAAACAAGTGCTAAAAAATTTCATTGAATTTGCCTCATTAGCTAGTTTAATTTAAAGGGTTAATCGCCAAGTGATGATAGAAGCTACACAAAGCTGAGAAAGAGGCACCCAATTCTATCTGAGTTAAATTTGAAATTGTGTTTAAAATATAATATCATGGTCGATTTCACTGAACAACCTCAGTCTTCGAGCATTTGAGGAATGACGTAGGAAAATCGTCGAGTGCCAATATTTGGAAACCCGTAGTTGTGAGCCTAAAATTACATAGCTATTTGAAATTTGTATTCTAAAATTTCGTCTGAGATCTATTTTTATTTTCTAGTTTGAAAAAGTGCTCTCAGATAGGATGTGGTTCGAATGACTGTAGAATTATAAAAGCTTGATGCTTGAACCAGACGGGGCACTCATGTCTTGTAGATATTTTGTACTGCGCATGAGCGAAATAGTTTGTAACCACTGAGAGTTGTGTATTGTGTGGGGTACACGGTTTGAGCGGTGCCGAAGAGTAAAGGTTTAACTCAGTTGAAATAATCAAGATATTTCTAGAATATAATCTATTTTTTTCTGTAAGATTGCATTTTAATTGTGGGAGTAGAAAATAAGATAAAAATTGTTGGGTTGGAAGAAAAATTAAAGAAAAAGTAGTTTAAAAATCAAATAAAAACTAAGTTGATTGAAAACTAGAAAAAGCAATTAGAAGAAAATGTAACGAAAAACATGTTCGAGTTAAGATTAAAGCCGCATTGACACTTGCAATTTTTGCAGCAAATCTTGCACGTGCAACATGCATGCGCAAGCTTGTCACAAAGCAGCTTTGAAGTTCTTGCAGCTCAAATAATTCATTGGAATTCATGCTATTAAGTTTATTTCCCACAACGCAATTGCCAGTCGCTTGAATTTGAAAGCGTTTTTAAGTCATGAGATTTCGCGTTAATCCCTCCTTACGCGTGAATGTTTATTGCAGCTGCAAGTTTTATGGGAAGATCTATTCGAACAACTTGCAGCTGCAAATTATTTATGATGGTTATACACCATGAAATAATTCATAGGGATGAATACCTAGCAAGTGGAATTTTCCTCATCATTGGCCGAATTGACAATTTATATAGTTCCTGATAGATATTTATTGCAGTCGTTCGCAAATTATTCAATATAAAATTCGCTCAGAACGAAAGTGTTATGTTTCTCTGCAAAAACGTGCAGCTGCCAGTATTTTGTGTAAAGTGCAAGTTTTCGCTGCAAAAACATCCACGCGTCAATGGGACTCAACAAGAATAGTTGAAAGAAAACTACAAAAATTATGTAAAAAGAGTTCACTGAAAGATTGAGGAAAAAATAAAAAACATTTCGCTTACCAATCGTCCTAGCGCAGTAACACACATGAACACCGAAAACAAATCGCGTCGTTCAACGAGATCAACCGACTGAAATAGTTGTTCCTCGGCGACTCCAAGTCGTCTCGCTGCGTTCACAAATGCGCTTACATTTTCCATCATTGCAAATTTGGAGATTGGGACTTGAATTCGGGGAACTGTATTGGGTTCAAATGCGTTGATTAGTCTTAAATAAAAGCAAAACTTACTAGACTGAGACCAAATCATAAACGTTCTGAGCCTTTCGTAACCTTCCACGCACTATATATTCTTGCTTTATCTTTTGAACGCTGACGGATTAAACGAGAGGATATCCAAGCGTAGCCCCAACATGGACCATTTCTCACCAACCAATTGAAGTAGTCGATGTATTGTGATTTTTCGCATTTGATTGGTCACGCTCATCTATAGTTTTGAGTCTGCAAGCTCGTGCAGTTTCCAAATTTGGAAAACCTGTTTACTTACTACAAACCGGTGATAGGTCTATACACATTTGAGAATACCAGACTTGGCACAATTAAGTTTACCTGCACAATAAGCATCCATCTTTGAGGACATCGAGAAGTTTGGATTGTCCGCAAGTGTCAGCGGACGAGAGAACCAACGCAACACTTGATCCATTCCAACATTTCGGCGCTTCTTCTTCAGTAAACTTTGACATTTGCTAAAAATTAAAATGTTGAAACTAACCCCGCAAACTAGAATAAGCCGAAACCCCACAATAGCCCCGTGAAAACGGGAGTGCACTGTAAATGCAATGAATTGATTTTAATTCAAAACATATTTAATTATTTGGGCATTAGGTTTCAGAACAAATCTGAATTCATTAAACTCATTTAATTACTTAATCAACTCATCCAAATCAAATCAGTCATATGAATTAATGTATACTGTTATAACTTAGAATAACAAGGAACGCTAATCGCCATGAGTTAATTAATCAACTCGTAAAGACAGTGCGCCAGCTTTTCCCAAAAAAAAAGATTTAACCCGCTCTGAAGTTTTCTGCTTTGTGTTGAAAATGCCCTGCACTTATACTTCTAGGATTATAAATCTAGGCGAGATAGGCGGACCTACAAAAGAAATAAGCAGCAAAAACAACCAGTGAGTCTACCGCTGCGTAGGCGGAACTTTTAGTCTGACAAATCAAATGTTTTTGCTCGGGATCTAGGTGCGACTCCCTCCATCCATTTGCTCCCAACCGCCGACAAATTTCCATCACATAACCCCTCACCTACGACACCCCCCCCCCCCCCCCCCCCCTAAAACGTCCACTTCTACTTTTGCACATTAATTTAATCCCTGAACACTACAACCAATTACCTTCTATACTAATACTTTTAAGCGAATATTTATAATATCAAATTTTTCTCTAAAGTGTTTAAGTTTGCGCTGTATATACAAACTACAGAAGACAGTTACAGGAATAGATAACCCCATATGGCGCCCTACCACAACAAGTCTGAGGGAAAAATCACAAATTTTGTCCTAAATGTTTCTTACTCTAGTCCGTAGGCTTCCAAATCCCCGAGGTTTAACCATTGTCCCCATTTATAGCATTAAATTATCACAGATTGAATATTAGTTATATTAAATGATCGGTTTAGCACTAAATTGATAGAAAATATGTATTGTAATAGGACTCATGGCTTAATTTTTCATCGTTTATAACGCGATTGTTTTTAATTTTAAATTTGGATACGTTCTAAAATATATATAACAATTTTTCAAATAATTGATTTCAGCTTTTCACGTATAAAGAGGGACCGGACAAATCGTAAAATTTAAGCATAAATTCTACTTGTACACCAAAAATAATTGTATATGTGTTGTGTTGTTGGTAATTTTGTTTGCGATGCTATAAAAAAACATTGCAATATGTCTTTACATCCTCGTAAGGGACTACTTAACTTTATAGTGGTATCGTTGTAGAGTGTGTTAAAATGAGGTCGAGCTTTACTCAGATCCTGACATTTTTACAGTAGTGCGAGCACTATAACGCGGATGTTACAAAACTGAATATCTAATGTGCTATTTAAATTGTTGAATGTGTTCTCTTTGTATACAGTCCACTATTATTTGCGTTTGCGCTCAAATTAACATTTAAATTGACGCAGGGCAATCATGGGTTCTTAATGCGAAATGTGGTATCAAAAAAGAGGTACATAAGCTTACAACTAGCGAACGAGAAAAAAAACGCAATTTTAGTATTAAATCCAATTCAAATCGATGCTAACTGTGTTTCAATGGGAGATACAAAATCTTGCCTCGCGTGGAGTTTTTTGTTAACGGACTTAAAAATTAAAATGCGCCGCGACTTAGGCTAAGGCTTACGATTAGGCTTAGAAACCGGCTTAGGCAACTGTTGTGTCAATGTCACTTTGAAAGACGTAATAATCGTAGAGTCTAAAATCTCACGGTAAGGATAAACTTATAAAGCCTTAACTTGAGCAACAAATTTGTCTAAAGTTTAACCTTACTCGTTCGATTATAGTCCCGAGAAAAATGATTCTGCCTCAAAATAATATTGACCGCAGAAACATGAAGAATGCTACAGACAAAAATACTTAAATAAGGCCTATCCCTGATTTTTGGAACTTCAACCCTCGGTTCATTTCAAAACAGAGTTGCATGTGTGCAGCGTCGCCTTCAGAAAATAACAAATGGTGGAGGCCGCACGATATATAATACTGAAAAAGATCGCGAACGAGAAGCCAAACGCAATTTTAGTACCAAATCGTAGTACAAAATTTTAATTGTGATCCCTACAGAGGGGCCTAGGTCTGTTTGGCACTCCGCTTGGATTCACCAGTGTATGTGAATTCAAAAGCATACTACACGAAACAAACAAACACAACAAAACAACAAAACAGCTAAAAAACTTAAATTACAAAATAAATTTTTTTTAATCGAAAGCATTTAACGTTGGCTGTTTGACAATGACGAGGTGTAAAAATTGCTAAAATTGAGGAAGAAACAGTAAAAAAAGACAAAAACGCAGGGCTTGAACAAACACAAAGCTCTCGCAAATCAACTTTTGCTAATCTGTGGCGTGTACCGAGAAATTTGAAATAGTGGGTGGCGCATCCTGCAGCGTATACGGAAATTTCTGACAAGGGCGGTGGACTGGCAAAAATATGAAACTCAATGCTTGCCGCATACTGTATATGTGAAAATTCTATGAGGCGGAAAAAATTGTTAGGCAGGGTCTTTACCATTTTATCGCACAAAATTTTGCGACGGAAGGAGCGTACTTACATTCCGCTCTGGATCAGCAGTGAGTACCACAAAAAATAGTATAAAATACTGCTGGAAAACGGTTAATCATATATAGTCCAACAATGGAATCAGTGGCGCAAACAAGGTATTTCGTAAGTGGGAGGCGACGCCGGTAGCCGCTTCAAAACTTTTCAGTGGCAAACGCTGATATACAAAAAAACTCGCGAGCGAGGCGAGAGGGATTTCTATTTAAAGGCAGCCTCTAAACAGCGCCGCAGGCGAAACTTTTCAGGTGTACCAACGCAAGATAATGATATAACTGTTACAAACTAGCACAACTTTTTTGGTTATCAGCAGTACGGGGGGTGCCCCTTCGCGCACCCGTTTGGTTGGACCGGTGATGGCAGCAGGCTTACGTAACAGTAATGGATACGTATTTAGGGGTTGGACACAGAGATTCGTTCCATTCTTTTAATGCGCTACTATTATACCATTGTACGGCCAAATTCACGTTTACAAATTGAAAACCTTGTCCCAGCGAAAAAACACATAAGTAACTTTGCCTGTGCTACTCAACACAGTGGCACATAATAGCAAAGATTTTCCAGCGCAGGGCTACCGCTCTACGGGAAGGTAGCCGATGGGGTTAAGGCCAGGGGAACTCCGCACCCAGAAAAAATCTTGAGCCCCTAGAACATTTTCAACCTTGCTTGTAAGTCAACGAAAATCCTTGTATGCTCTTCGTGAAAAATTGTTGCCACCCCCCGAGCAGGATCAGCTATCTACGAGCATTCGTCTTTATCTTAAAACGTGGTTCAGCAGATGAATAAAATTAGGCGTTTTAATTTAGTAAAATTTTAAAAATCATAATGGACGCCCTTAAAATCTAGCCACAGGTACTAACCTGACGTGGAGGCGACATGTAATCCCCTGATTTCATTAATATTAATTGTTGCACGATAAAGTTTGCCCATATTGGGTTAAAGCTTTACAGGAGGGGGCTGCATTTTCCGCTTACACACCAAATGCAAAAATTCAGTCAAATAAAAAGCAATATATATATGCACAGCTGTCTGGCACGGTAAATAAGATTTGGAGCTCAGAATATAATTAATACCCTGTGGATTGGCTGGCAAACTATTAATGGGCTTGGCAATGCGGTTTGTAAGGAACCACAAAAGTTGTACAAACTCTCGTAGAATCTCCAGCTAAGGTATGACACTGGCAATCATGGGAAGCAAATCTTGTTTTATGCAAAAAGTGCAACCCACCAATGTGTCCGGATATGACAGAAATTCGATCACCGGCCTGTGGATTGTACCAGTCTCAAACAAATACTGAAAGCTTCTAATCTGAAGTACGAGTCGGATTCTATGCTTAAACCTTATGTTTGCCCTATACTTGTCCGGCGGCGCAAGTCCAAAAAATTTTTGTTTCGCGCATTTACTGTTCGCTGTACGGTGACGGATGACACAGGATGGCATTAAAATAGTTAAATATGAATAGCGCCTAACCTCAACGAGCGCGTAAGGCATGCGCTTCGCCGTGATTCGGGACTTGTTCTATCCAAAGCCTTTACATCGAGCTCCAAATGATTATTCAGTGATATTTGGCCATGATGTATTTCATACCCAGGTGTTGAGACGCTGTAAGATTTAACGTCATCAACTGGTGATAGGAGCTATACACATTTAAGAATGTTCGTTCAAAAGCTTAGGTGTTTTGACGGCTATATAATAGTTGGAACTAACGTGACTCGCGATAAAGTTTGCATATTCATTTCACATTGTTTCTGTACACACGCTGGATATTTCATTTGTGTTCATAGGCGTTATATAAGATTCAATTCGGGTTTAGGTGAACCTCATTTAAGCTGCAGAGCGAGCGTAGTGAGCAAATAAGATGTCTAGTACTTATTCTAGCATTTAATTGGTTAATATTTTAAAGTATGTAAAAGTGCATTTTTCTAGTATTTTTGGAAACTTCTCAGATATATTTCTCATATCCACCATGTACCAAGCCTAATTATGGTATTCAACATCAGCAACTCTTGGCCCAAAAATGGTTTTTACAACTTTTACGAATTTATATTACAAAGTTTAGGATATGCTAATCTTGCTCCTTCGTTGTGCAACTTCGATTCCTTAATTTCAAATACAACAGAGATAGTGCTTTAGTCCACAGTAATGTTTCTATCGGTACCACGACAATTTTCGTCGGGCGGGCGACGAATTTTTGTAGATTTCTTTTTATCCACAGTACATGAAAAATGAGGTATTCTACATCCCCCGCTTCACTACTATCCGCATAATGTTGCCTTCTTGGCCCAAATGTTCAAGATTTTGACATACCGATTTTTCGTTTTATCAAAAGGTCACATGCAAGGATTCGACCAAGAACATAATTAAGTCTAAGCGTGCACCCGACTCAAACCTAACACTATACCTTAACCTACGAGTACATCTAAGACTTAGTGAAATCCTAAGTGAAACCCTTGAAGGCTTAAGGCTGCTTGAACCTGTACTACTCTCTCAACTGGCGAGTCATGGCTCGCTCTACTCACATGAGAGTTTAGCCCGTTAGCCTGTTAATGGGAGCAATAACAGCGTGATTTCATAAGGCAAAACATGCCATAATGGCATGGCTCTGGTTCACCTTGGCACTAATACTGAAACAGTTTTCAAGTGACATTCACAGATTTTATAAACACATTTGTGACACCGTAGACATTTTAATTGAATTATAGATTCTACTTAGGATTTCGAGGCCAATATACACATACATACTACGCATATAATTATCTATCATACGTAGAATGACAATTGGTCACATAAAAAGGTTGATAGTAATGAAAATACTAAAAAAAATAAAAACTTATTGGGTTTTATATATATATATATATATGTATGTATGTATGTATGTATGTATATATATTTTCGGTAATTTGTATATATG
>JASANG010000609.1:0-58879 GCA_030248215.1 Enoplolaimus lenunculus | reverse complement strand
GTAACAACGGTACAGTATAGAGGGTCGGCACTCCAAGGAACGCCTTCCAATACTGCCGGTTACCTAAGCACACAACTAATCAACTCTTAATTAATTCCCCGAAATTCACAAGTAGCTTTGACACGCTTATCAAAAAAATTCTCAATTCGCACACGCAATCTACAGTAAGGTTATAACTACTTTAGAAATAAACACGTTACCCGAAGGCAAATTAGAATACTCGGATGTCGGTCAGGACTATCACACCAGAGCTCACAGTATATTCACTAGGCCGCGATGCGGCTCAACTATTATATTCGCAGAAAATCGGTCTCAGACCTTTAGGTCCGTAAAACTCAGGCTCAACAGCCACAATAAAACACAAGTTACGTCCGCTATACCGTGAAAATCGTAAAAATTAAGCCGGCAGCACTTTGCTGCAAAACTATCGACTGAGTCCCAAACAGCGAGCTCTAAACTAACTCCAGCACTCCAGCAGCACTTGGCTGCAAAACCAGAACTGACACACTTTGAGCTTGAAACCACCACTTTTATACTCATAATTTGAAAGGTTACCTAAATTCAAAGAATTCGAATAAATTGTTAAAAATATTACAGGAATTCAGAAAAGACAACGTTTCAGGATTTCTAAACTTTAATTTTACTTCAAATTGGCAGAAAAACTTGTTTTGTCTTAAAATCTAAGTTTTTATAACCTTTTCTGAACTTAAAATTTTAGAGAAATTCGCAGAAATTTTGATGTTTAGACTCAAATTTAAATTTTCAAAACAAAATTTAAACTAAAAGTCCCAAAGTTTCAACAAAAAGTGATGTGTTGTTTTAAAACTCGAAATTAAAACAAATTAAGTTCCAAGAATTGTTCCTCTAATATTCTTCCGAAGGGGGTAAACTTTAAGTTCAATTTTCACAGAAATAGAAAATGGAGCATCCAAAGTAAAACAATAGTTTTAAATTTCCGTTATTCGAATTCTTTTCTCTTTACCCTGTCATCTGCAACTTCATCTCGCACGACCGTATTAAACTATACATTGGGCTCAAAGCAGTTCATTAAAATCAATGCAAACTAAAAGGACTACCGTCATTGCATATGTATTCTATGCTATACATATTCTACATGTGCAAACACGTGCTCACTGTATCAACCTACGCCGAGATATAAAACAATGTATTAGCCGCATTGTGCAAATATTTTCGTGCATTGCACACAAAAAAACAAAACAGACCAGAACCAACACCCAACAACAACAACAACAACAACAGTGATACATGTTTCAAAAATAAACCACAAAAATAAGTAAAAGGGGGTAGATACACTATGCATGATTATCCCCTTCATAACACTCTCACCACCTAATTTACAACGAGCTCCTGCGAGTCAATTAATAGATCTTTATAAAATTGTCTAGTCGTCCACCTAAAATGCTATTAACCAACCCGCTTTCTGTTACAAACCAAATTATAAACTTGTAAGCAAAATTTTCCAAACAAAACTGATCCATGCTTACAAGGAACTTCAGATGCAAAGTTATCCAAATAATCACCGGGCCTTAAGTTTTGGAGAATAAAAAAAATTTTGCGGATACCTGTTGAGGTGGAACGTCAACTTCTTTACATATTTCAGTTCAATGTGTTAAATATTTCTAATTACAATAAAACAAATCTTAGTCAAAAATTCAAAATTGTAGTAATTGTCTTGTTGGAAACTACATTAACTCATAAAAGTCACAAAATACATGGTTTACAAAATCCAAAGAAACTAAGGCCAAATAGGCAATTAACAAACTAAATCTCGTAATCAGGAAGTGTTTTGAGGCATACCAAAAGTCATCAACACTATCTAGTAATTATCGGCTCAGAAATACCAAGGTTCATATTCAGTATTTTAAGGTGTATAATAAAACTCATAAACACTTGTTTATGAACCGTTGACACTAAGGTACAAGATCCAAAGTAACTAAGATTGTATTTTCGTTTTAAAGAGATTGTTGAGTCATAAATATGAATCCCAACATAATTTGCAAAATACAATCTTAATCAGTTACTTTGAAACTCTGAAGTAGAAAAAATAATAGTACTGGATCTTGTACCTTAATCGTCAACGGGACCTTGCATCAAACAAGTGTTTATGAGTTTTATTATACACCTTAAAATACTGAATACGAACCTTGGTATTTCTGAGCCGATAATTACTAGATAGTGTTGATGACCTTTGGTATGCCTCAAAACACTTCCTGATTACGAGATCTTAGTTTGTTAATTGCCTATTTGGCCTTAGTTTCTTTGGATTTTGTAAACCATGTATTTTGTGACTTTTATGAGTTAATGTAGTTTCCAACAAGACAATTACTACAATTTTGAATTTTTGACTAAGATTTGTTTTATTGTAATTAGAAATATTTAACACATTGAACTGAAATATGTAAAGAAGTTGACGTTCCACCTCAACAGGTATCCGCAAAATTTTTTTTATTCTCCAAAACTTAAGGCCCGGTGATTATTTGGATAACTTTGCATCTGAAGTTCCTTGTAAGCATGGATCAGTTTTGTTTGGAAAATTTTGCTTACAAGTTTATAATTTGGTTTGTAACAGAAAGCGGGTTGGTTAATAGCATTTTAGGTGGACGACTAGACAATTTTATAAAGATCTATTAATTGACTCGCAGGAGCTCGTTGTAAATTAGGTGGTGAGAGTGTTATGAAGGGGATAATCATGCATAGTGTATCTACCCCCTTTTACTTATTTTTGTGGTTTATTTTTGAAACATGTATCACTGTTGTTGTTGTTGTTGTTGTTGGGTGTTGGTTCTGGTCTGTTTTGTTTTTTTGTGTGCAATGCACGAAAATATTTGCACAATGCGGCTAATACATTGTTTTATATCTCGGCGTAGGTTGATACAGTGAGCACGTGTTTGCACATGTAGAATATGTATAGCATAGAATACATATGCAATGACGGTAGTCCTTTTAGTTTGCATTGATTTTAATGAACTGCTTTGAGCCCAATGTATAGTTTAATACGGTCGTGCGAGATGAAGTTGCAGATGACAGGGTAAAGAGAAAAGAATTCGAATAACGGAAATTTAAAACTATTGTTTTACTTTGGATGCTCCATTTTCTATTTCTGTGAAAATTGAACTTAAAGTTTACCCCCTTCGGAAGAATATTAGAGGAACAATTCTTGGAACTTAATTTGTTTTAATTTCGAGTTTTAAAACAACACATCACTTTTTGTTGAAACTTTGGGACTTTTAGTTTAAATTTTGTTTTGAAAATTTAAATTTGAGTCTAAACATCAAAATTTCTGCGAATTTCTCTAAAATTTTAAGTTCAGAAAAGGTTATAAAAACTTAGATTTTAAGACAAAACAAGTTTTTCTGCCAATTTGAAGTAAAATTAAAGTTTAGAAATCCTGAAACGTTGTCTTTTCTGAATTCCTGTAATATTTTTAACAATTTATTCGAATTCTTTGAATTTAGGTAACCTTTCAAATTATGAGTATAAAAGTGGTGGTTTCAAGCTCAAAGTGTGTCAGTTCTGGTTTTGCAGCCAAGTGCTGCTGGAGTGCTGGAGTTAGTTTAGAGCTCGCTGTTTGGGACTCAGTCGATAGATAGTTTTGCAGCAAAGTGCTGCCGGCTTAATTTTTACGATTTTCACGGTATAGCGGACGTAACTTGTGTTTTGTGGCTGTTGAGCCTGTGTTTTAGACCTAAAGGTCTGTGAGCGATTTTCTGAGAGTATAGTGGTTGAGCCGCACCGCGGCCGAGTGAATATACTGTGAGCTCTGGTGTCATAGTCTCGACAGACATCCTAGTCGTACACTTACCTGCCTGTAGCGGGAACATTTTGGGCCTGATTTGTAGTGACACAGAAAATATTTAGTGGGTTGATAGTCCTGACCGACATCCCAGTATTATAATTTGCCTTCGGGTAACGTGTTTATTTCTAAAGTAGTTATATCCTTACTGTAGATTGCGTGTGCGAATTGAGAATTTTTTTGATAAGCGTGTCAAAGCTACTTGTGAATTTCGGGGAATTAATTAAGAGTTGATTAGTTGTGTGCTTAGGTAACCGGCAGTATTGGAAGGCGTTCCTTGGAGTGCCGACCCTCTATACTGTACCGTTGTTACAAAATGGCCAAATGCGAAAGAGTGTTATTTTGCTAAAATCACCTTGTTTTGCGAAAAAATGTGACCGACAAGGTGTTCTAGTAAAATGAGGTATTCACTTTAACTCTACATTATTGCGAACGATTTTTTGCTTTTCATCAGCACATAAAATTAAATCATTTATGTCATTCGCTGGCAGTTTATCAAAGACACTAGGATAAATGCTGAATTATCAGCATGTGGTTTAATCGCTTTGTGTCTATGTCGACCTCAACAGCGCCGGAGCAAAAAAAGGGTTGTGGCTTTCTACTAAACTCCATGATGGAGGCCCCAACATAGAGGTACATCCAGAATTTTTCGGTATTCCATCTGAGGTTCTCTGTCCGAGCCCATGCTCGTGTTTAATAGCTGTAAAGACACCCTTCCAAAACAGTTTCACACAAAAGTTGCAAAATGGTAAATCTAGAAAGTGAACAATTCCACTTCACGCACAGCGGGAAAGTTTTTTAATAGTTTCTGCTGAAGTAGTTATTTCGCTCGTTTTACTTAAATATTAAGTAAACTTCCGCCATTCATCGCTGTAAGTAAAACTAGTAATTAATCTGGCCAAAGTTTTACTTAATACTAAAAGCAAAACGTTCTTAAGAGACAAGTAAAACAAAGCTTAAAATATCTAAAACAAAAACTAAGTTGGTTTTTGAATTGCTTTGTTGCAAGGTTTTTGCCTCAGTTTTGAACGCTGGTTGCCGCCAGTGATTGGGCCCATGTGTAGAACCGGGCCGGATCGTTTTTTGGGCAGGGCTGTAATAGAGTCAGTTTAAGCTTTACACGAACTTTTTTGCTTAAGCTTAGCCTTAGGCTAAGACTTAGGAATTATCTCATCCTTACGCTTAGGCTTAGGCTTAGGAATACGCTTATACTACTGTTCCGGCCCTGTTCTCTACATGAGCCCGTGATTGTATATCGCGCTTTACTGGCTTAAAATCCAAGCTTTTTAAACGATAAAACTTAACTCAAAATGTTTTTTGCTTCTCATTTTAGTTTACTATAATAATACATTACTGCCTTAGCCAACAATTTCACATCGACCACGGATGAGTACGTGGCGATGAGCTGCCCCAAGTTTTATGTTAGCTCTTGCACTTTCGTTTGATACCCCGAAAGAAAAGCGCGCTCGCGTCATTAACTATAACAATGGTATTAAATTTGTGGTTTGATGATAACAATTTTAGCACCGTTTAACTCAGTGCAGCAAGTTGCGTCAAATAGGTATATAAATTGCACAACTTTTTTACAATAACTTTTCTTTCGGTCTCAAAGGAAAACCTAACGCCAGATTTAGTTCACATATTCCTACCACAACATTGTAGTTTTACTGATAAAACAATAACATATGTTGCGTTTTTCAACAATATTTTATACATTGTGTTTTTTCGTATAGGTTAATTTATTATTGTCTTCATATGTACATGAAACATTGCCTAGGTGGCAAGGGGTGATTGGTGAAGGTGTCGAAACCATTCGGACCAGGATAAGTTTTATAGAACTGTAAGGACAAAAGAAAGCGGGCAATTTTGAAAATTTTGCAAACAGTGAAGTTTGAAAAATTTCGGGTTAACCTTTGTGCTATTTTTTGCTTAGGCTTAGAGTTATCCTTAGATTTAAATGTAGGATATGTTATGGGCTTATGCTTACGCTGAGGCTAGGCTTAAGGTTAGGTTTAGCAAAATGCTTATAGTACTGCTATAGTCCTGATCGGTTACAGCACTGATCTATATATATTTCGGTCAAAATTGCTGTCGACATGTTGTTTTACAAAAAACATTGATTTCAATGTTTGTGGCAGAGGAGTACCGAAAGGGGGGCGGGGGGGCGCTGTTCCACCCCCAATAAAATCAGTACTTGCGTGTGCAACATAAAACTTAATACATTAGCTTCAAAAGTTACGAGTGGTCTCTCTCTCGCTCCGCTCGCGATGTTTTTCGCTAATCAATTTTCGAAAAAATTTTGCCTGCGGCACTGTTCAAAGGTAGACATCAAAGTCAAATTCCCAAACCTGGCCAGCTCAAATTTAAAGATAGTAATAAAAATTGTGCATACCATAAGTTTTAGATCAGGGGGTTCGGTTTGGTGGTTTAGGCCCCGCGCTTTATGAATAAAGAAATGTTTTGAGACTGTTGCAGAGGGATTCAATACTGAAGCAATGGGTGGCATCTTGTTGGTTTCACACGCGAATTCTTCAAAGTACAGTCTAAATTCTAGCTTAGAGCCTTCCCTCACTCTGTTTCAACTGCTAGTGCATAGAAATATTTCATATTATATGTAGAAAAATTCCCCCATAGACTTCAAACTGAAGCTGTGTACCAATACACAATCGTTTCTGGCTGTTCGCTCGCGTCGCTCGAGATATTTAATTCAAGTCGTGCTCACGTGGCAAACAATTCGACCTGCTCCACCCAAACTGCCAACTTTTAAAAACCTAAAAGAGAACTCTGAAATGGGTCTCAGAGCCAACTGGAGGAGCGTGACCAACTTCATAAATCCGACCAAAAAATTGAGATCCGTGCTGCTAAAGGATTCTGAGTTTGCTTTTACACAGAAACCAAGGGCACGGGTCTGACAGGATGCGCCCCCCCAATCAAAATTTTTCGGTACGCCGCTGACTTGTGGGGTCGCATTCTGCAGTAGATTTTTAGCAATGGCATATCATATTAGCAAAGCTGATACTAAGCTGAGGCCGGATAAATTGGAGTATTTACCATTCAGAACGCAACTGAAAGACGCTACAATGGTGGAAATTGACTTCTTAGATTTTTGCAATCAATCGGTATGTTCAAGAGTGGATGATCACTCTAACAAGAGTGTGCAACTGGGTACATTTTGTGTATTAAAAAATGTACCGGCACGCGTTGCGTTTTTGGCCAACCCCCCTCATTTGGGGGGGTCAATTTTACGTTCATTTTACACGTGTATCCGCAAGCCAACACCCAAAATATAATCGGACCAGATTTCAGTATATACAATAGCACATGAATTTCACCATCGATGGAGATTTTGACCTCCCCCCAAATACAGGGGTGTAAGCCAAAAATGCAATGCCCGCTGGTTACATTTTTTCTACATGGAATGTACCCAGTTGCATACTCTTGCTAAAGGGTATCATGCACTCTTGGTATGTTTAATCCTTGGATTTTTGTTTGAAATAAGTTTATTATTTTTGACAAGAACTTGAACGCAAAACCGTAGTCCTTTAGGCAGTTTGGATCTGCCAAAAAACTTAAGTGCATAGCTGTAAAAATGTAAACGTACTTTGATGTGAACAAATTAAAAAATTGGGCTCTGAAATTGGAAGCGAGATTTATATATTTTATGATCCACAATCAGCAGCAGAAACACTTGTGAACGACCTGGTTTGAAAAGATTTCATTTTCAAACAGCACCTGAATGTTAACCAGAAACGGACACTTATTTTTGTCCATAAACAAAAATTGCAGTCACGCGGTTAACATGTTTCTAGCACAAACAGCAAATTTTTCACATTATGAAAGAAATTATTCAAGACGGGCGCACGTATCCACAAACAACTATGGATACATACGAAGATTTTGCTGCTTACTATATGACACACGAAGTTGTTGTTGCGAGACAGGTAAACGTAGCTTTTCTTTTTTCAACTATATTCAGTTTGATAGCCATTCTAGTTTACTTGAATACTCAGGTGTTAGCGGCACATCAAACACGTTTATCTCTGATTTAGACGAATTTTTAATTGATGTCATTAAAATACTCCAGAACTTTAGTTCACTTCAATTTGTTAAGGATCTTCGATTATGTTCCGACACATTTAGACTAGAGCGGATCCTGAATTTGGACCAATATTACTTTTAACAATTTAACAACCAAAACATATTCCTATGCAAAGGTAAAACGTAGCACAAGCAAAAAATTACTCTAAAATTTAAGCCTACTCTATTACGGTCTAATGAGAAAGCAGGCACAAGGGGATCCAGAGGACGGCGGGCGGGCTTACGCCACCCGTCAGAAATTTTTTGTGATAAAAATGATAAGGTCCCAACCTTACAATTTTTCCCACTCAGAAAATTTTTTTGTAAAAAATGATAAAGAACATACCTTACAATTTGTTCCCTCTGAAATTTTATGTGACACAATGTGTAAGGTCCCTAACCCGCCGCCCATCAGAAATCTCTGGGTTCGCGGCTGAAAGCGGGGCACCGAAAAAACAACACGGGCTGATGTTTGCACGATCTAGCGTAAGTATATTTCAATGGGGTTCTTTCTCCTTGCAACGCAAAACGACTCATGTATGTAGTTCGAGGGCAGAGTGACATTCGAAAGAAAGTCTGTTGCAGTGATTTCACTCGGACGGAACAAAACCTAATCAATTCAATTTCAGGTGGCCAACGCAAGTATTTATTAGTCAATAGCAATCTTTTTAAGCAAATTCCCCGGCCAGAACTATTGAGGCAGTTGCAGAATAATTAGCGATTTTAGAATTGTACGTTTTACGCTCATAACAATCACCTTGTGGATAAGGGTACTTCCTTTGGAGCAACCAGTTAAAAAAGCTCTTAAGAAACGAAAATTGATGTTCGAAAACCCAAAAAACGTAAAATCGACTTTTGGATAACCGAAATAGAAAATTTAATTTCAGATATCCGAAAATCCAGATATATTCGATATCTGGAAAAATCTCGGACGACAATTGCAGGATATCCCGATATGAAAAAATATCCAATGCCCACCACTAATTGATAAACGAAGACAATAAATTTAGTTTAAAAACTTATTGGGCACTACGATATCGGGTGTAGTTACCAAATCGAATTCCAAAGTTTAAAACCAATATAAAATATGAATACGGTGATTTTCCTGTAATTGTCGCAGTTTGTTTCAGATAATAAAAGATTCGACGTGTAGCGCTGATAAAGCTGACAACGATACAATTGCTGGGGCGTTTTATATTAAACCGAATTTTCCTGGTCGCTCGTCCCATTTGTGTAATGCAGGGTTCATTGTGCATCCGCAACATCGACGCAAAGGTCTTGCAAGTATTATGACTCGTCTGTACCTTCGTTTAGCAAAGGTACGAGAGTTTTCTTGTTATAGTTTTATGAAGCAACAGTATATTCCACACTGTAATTTCCGATGAAACTGATTTAGTTCCGGCTAAGTTGATTAATTAACTCAGAATGTGTTCAATCAATTCAGAATTCTGCGTTCTAAAAAGACCTAATTCAGAACTCAATTTTCTGAGCGAATGCAACTCATTCTGAGTTTACATCAACTAACTGGAATTTACAATGTACGCAGTATCCAAAATCAAACGTTTGTCGAATCAGTAATGTTTTGACCATTTGTTTGCCGTTCAAAATTCTGCAACGATATATTGGTTTTGTTATCATCGACTGACTTCACATTTAGTAAACTTTAGCAACGATTCAGTTGATTTTAAGCAAATGACGTGTAATATAACTATTGGAACCACTTATATTACTTTTGCTATAGATTTGTCTTGAGGTTATACTAGACAAGAGTTTAGTACCAGGGTGTAAACGGATAGCAAAATAAACGAAATGGATAGCGATAAAAATAAACGGAAACGGAAAACGAATACGGAATTCTTAAAGTATAACAGAAATATTATATTTTTCTACCGATTCAATACAGGTATATGTACAGAAGCGGTTCCGCCCACTGCTCAGTGAAGCTAGCAGAGTATCTTAGACTGCGGGTCAGAAACAGATTTTAGTGGACCTGTGTATGAGTGACTGCACGAAAAATTAGTGATAACTGCTGAGTGTGGGAAATGACCCCGGGGAAGCTGAATTCGGTCTTTGAAGTTTTAATCCTTGGGAGGCTTGAACCACCGGTGTATTCGCGGATTCAGAACAACTTAGCAATTGCACAAACGCGTACAGTGTGGTACGTTGTTGTGCGTTATTGTTTGACGATTGTAGTTGCCAGCAATACACCGTAATTTCAGTGAAACTTTGCATTGTTGAACGTTGTAACAATTTCGATATTAAGTTTAAAATTTGTACAAGGTTTTAAACTCGAGTTCGTTGTTTTTCTTATTCTTTACATTATAGTTTCGGGTGAAACTGAATCTGACTGGTTAGTCTACTTCTCCAGCCCCCTTTTCAGTTCAAATTCCATAATTGGTTTTCACCTTACTGCATATATATACAGGTGCTATAAAAACTTTATTGCCATCGACTGCTAACACTAGGAGATAAATGTAACTAATTTCTCAGACTAATAAAACCCCCAACGACCGGTGCCCCAATGTTACGTCTACCAGGTTTATTGCCCATCCCGTGATCACAGTCCACATAGCAACTTTAGAAGTCTGTTGATTGCGTATAAGCATAGAAAAACGAAATCTGTATATTTAACAGCAATAGCACTTCAAATTCGTGCAAATATTTTCAGCAAACCGGATATAACGAAGCTTTCAATGGTGTCACTGTCACTATAGTGGGCAGTAGATTAAATAATCACGCAAACAAACTGATAATTGGATTAATGCTCCATAGTTTACCTGACTAATTTGTCAATGTGAAGTCAAATCTTACCAAAATGCAAACACTGTTTTCACATATTTTATACTTTCTCTCTAAACCTTTTGATCATGTTTAATAGCTTTGTATTGTTCACTTTAACAAATTGTCGCATGATCAACCATTGCTGCTTGGAAAGTGTAGAACGTGTCTAAATTACTGAATTGAACCCCCGCCCACGCACTTTCGAAAACAGATTGGCGCTCATGCTTATTAAGGTACATTATATGTTGATATTTTAATATAGCATCACAGGTTTGATTTCTGCGGGTGCAGAGTGACACAATTCATGATATTTTATTGAATAAATGAAGTTTTTCACCCAAAGCGATCGTGTTAGTTAGTCTTGTTATACTATTCAGATTCTGGTTAATTTCGTGTATTTGAAAGTGCGCATGAGTAAATAATGCAATTGCATAGGTGATTCGGCAGCCTACTGCTACGCTTGCGTGAACTGGACTTTAGCTATGGATCCAAGATTCATTTGAATGGAATAGAACTAAAAAGGGTTGCCTGCCTCGACGTTTGGTGTTGTCTGAGATCTAATTTGCAAATACTTGTGGATTCGTGTTTTTTTCCATACCATAGCTCTGAGTGGATCTATTCCGTGCTCGGACAAAATATTGACTTTCACTGGGACTTTAAAAGAATACCATCATAAGCTTAAAAGGCCGAGCGTGAGGTGCACAAAATTTAACTTATTCGAAGAATGCAAAAAATCGCCATTGTAAAATTTTATACAAACAATAGCGAGCAGCTAAATTTATAAAAGTTTGACTGAATTTTGTCATTTTTATTTCACAGCGAAATATTGCAGTGGATTCTGTATTAATAAAAATTTGCGCAACTTTTACGTGCTTGAAAAGTAATCTTGAGCATAAAAAACCAACAGAACTTCCGGTATTTCTATAACAGAAACGGACGTAGATATTTACCGGAAACAGAAGCGGATGTCTTGTTACACCGTGTTTAGTACAGATATGTTAGGAAGCCATTGTTTTATAGGATAATGCTTTACAATGTTGTCAAATGAAAGCTTACGAAATTTGCAGCAAAACACATATTTTTGCTGTGGGCGGCCAGTTCAGAATTGCCTTAAAATTGTGACCCGTGCAAAGATCAGGGGCGGAACGTTTTTCTGTGGATCTGTAACACTGCAAGCTTAACTGTTCCGCCCCTGTTGTTCACATTGGCCAAAATAATTAAGTTACTTGTGTTTAACAACGTAATTGTGTTTTATTTACATATGACATTGATTTTTGTTTAAGGATATGGGCTATAAAGCATCGTTTTTCAACTTGGTATATGCAACTAACCCAGGCATCGCAATATATGATCGGTTGGGATTTATTCGCATCGGTACTGTGCCGAAAGCTGGCGATCTAAAAGGTTTTGATACGTTTGTTGACGCAGTTCAGTTCTATTATGATTTAGACAGCAAACCAAACTCAAAATTGCCTAGTGTTGAAGAATATCGACATATCAGTTGACATATAATATTGATATTTTGTGACAGTTTTTTGAGGAAAAACAGGATTTTTAGGTCACAAAAGATTAGAATGTAAGTGAGGATTGTGTAAATAAAGAACTGAAGAGTCTATAAATGATTAACGCGTTACATCAGCCATACTATGGTTTCAACAGGTTTATTATATATCATGCGAATAAAATCGGCAATGTATACACATTATAAATAAAACTTCAAATAAATTAAAAGACACAGGTGTGTTGTGAAATGCTTGTAATTTGCAAACGAAATATTTGAATTACAGGTTAAGTAGCTTGATTTAGTTTTCGTTTTAACATCCGTTTGATGGTTGTCAAGTTTTCTGCTTGGTCTGAATATTGAATATTGGATCGTATGTGCGAGCACTTACATAACGCGTTAAGGTCAATGCGGCAAGTTTTACATACCTGAATTATGATTATTTTCAAAATAGCGTGATTAAGGTATACCAGAACCGTATAGGAATATGATTAAGGTATACCAGAACCGTATAGGAATATCAATCTAGGAAAAATCTGAAATATAGGTTTTGTTTGGAAAACTGGAAAAATGAAAAATTTAAAACATATGAGTTTTCCCTGGTTAGGTTGAGAAAGTCTGAAAGTAGGTTTTGTTTGGAAAACGGGAAATGTGGAAAATTCAAACGCTTAAACGATTTTCTCATGGGTTGGTAAGAAAAACCTGAACAATACGTTTTGTTTGGAAAACAGGAAATATTGAAAATTTAAAACGAATAAAATTCACCCACTTTTCTATTTTAGTCCCACAATGGAAAAGCCCCCCCCGCCAAAATGTTTCACGTATATTAAGACATATTGTGGGACCCCATTGCGATTTGGACGGATACTTACTAAGCAGGATGGGCATCAAACTGTTCAAAACTATTTTAGTCATTTTAGCGGTTTCAAAAATAAATTGCTTAGTGCAGGAGGCTTGGGTGCGGCAGCCCCGCATTCGGCTTAGGATCCCTTTAAATTGTAGGGTGTGCAGGGGCCGCAGCCCGACTGAGAATCATAACGCAAAATTAACGAAAAATTTTCACACTAGTAAAGTAGTTTTAAAACGGGGAAACTAAACATATCATGTATAAAAGAGAAAAATTTACCCCCTCCACATTTGCGCAGTGGTCTTACCACTCCAAAGGGATAATTTAAGCGTTTAAATTTTGACTTTTCCAAACAAACTTCACAGAACAGACTCCTACCGAACCAGGGAATATCAAGGCTTCTGAGTTTTACACTTCTTGTTTTCCCGGCCAAACTTATGCTTGTATTTTTTTACCAAACCAGCGGAGTTCCTAGCAGTCATACACGAGTGGCTGCGCTGCACTCCTGGTCAAATTTTTCCACTTTGGAAAACGAGAACCCCTGTGCTATAACATGGGCCTTTGCGCCCTTCTTTAGATGGACCTAACAACCATCTTTCACGTCGTTCTTTTTTGACCAGGACTGACCTGTAGCATTTTTGTTGATTGCCATGTCCGTTAATTATTTTATGTATTATTTAATAAAATTTATGCTGGTTTTTGAACCTGTGTGTTACATTTTTGAGTAGTAGGTATAGGCGATTCCCGCTTTTTACATAAAACAGAGTCTGTACGAAGGGTCTCTGTTTAGCGAGATATCGCGACAATTCTTCGACCAACAACTCATCGACCGACAATTTGTAGTCCCGCATTTCTTAGTTCCCGACCACTCGTGGACCCGACAACTTGTCTCCTCAACAATTCTTCAATCCCGACAACTCGTCGACTCCGACAACACGTCGCCCCGACCACTCGTCGACCCCGTCAATTCGTCGACCAAACAACTTGTTGCCCTCGCAACTCGTCAACCCCGACAATACTTCGACCCCGACGACTCACATACCCTGACAACTTGTCGCGCCGACAACTGGTCGACATCGAAAATTCGTCGATCCGACAACTAGTCGCCTCCACAACTCGGCGATCCCGACAACTTGTCGGCTTGTCGCAAGTGAAACAGCTTGTCAGCCTGACGAGTTGTCTGGACGACAAGCTGTCGGAGTTGACGAGCTATCGTTGCCGACCAGTTGTCGGGGCGTCAAGTTGTTCGAGTTGCCGAGTTGTCAAAGCGACAAGTTTCGGGGTTGACGAGTTGTGTCGGGCTACGAAATGTCGATAGACATGCTGTCAGGCGATTTTCCACAAGCATTTTACTTTTCAAAAATAATCAATGGTTACCGAAATCTGCGTTAATTTTAAACTATTTAGTAGCACCTTTTATAAAGTTCACGCCTCTAGCTGCTGCCAAATTTACCAAAAATGTTGACCCTTAAGCCTCTTTCTTGATTTTTAAACCTCCAAAATCATTTTAAATGTTGGCTAATGTCAGAAGTTAACTGTTACGTCGTGTCACGCTTCTGTTATGCAACTATGCCGTTATTGCTTTTCAATAATTTTTTCGGGCAACATACATACACTGGATTGGTTGTAGAAATATGACTTAAATTGGCTTCAAACATAGGTCAAGGTTTGCTTAAGTTTTGTACCTTGGACGTAAAGTCGTAGGTTTTCTACAGGCATTTTGATTTTGAAATATAATCAATGGTTGGTGAAGTCTGCGATAAATTTAGGAATGCCGCAGTTGACACATCCGGGGGCTGCTAGTTTATCAAAAATTTTGACCTGTAAAGTCTCATAGTTGACCTGAACGTCTCATAGTTGGCCTAAGTCCGAAAAATGATATCAAATGTTGACATAAATCACGTCTATGAAAACAAATCCGCTGTTAAATTCATAGCTAAGTTTCTAGTGTGGCCATAAGTCTTCGGCTTCAAATTGTTTAATATCGAGCAAAGCGACTTCAGACTAGTGCTGGTCTTACAATGTCTGGACTCTTTGTGTGCATTATGGGATTGTAAAATCGTGCCGCTATAAATTTCTATTTTCACATATGGATGTTTTGAAGAAAGGGGTACGCTTGTGCGATTTGGGCGTTGTCAGTCTAGGTAGGAACCGGTACTTCAGACGTTTTTAACTAAGTACTTGGAAAGGCGGATGCGGGTGGCATAGAACTAGCGAAGTACGGATTTGGAGGTAAGCTCTCTTACGACTGGCCCCGTATCACGTTATCTAACTACTTTAACGTCGACTATGCGGGTATACGCGGTGTAGCTTGTGTATGTGCACTCGTGCACATATAACACCAGAGGAAATTATAACATCGGCCGCGTGGTGTAATATGTAGCGCGCTTGATTCGCGAGCGAGAGGTTGGAGGTTCGATTCCGGGCTAGCCATATGTTTCATAGATATTAAAGAGAAAAACCATGTATATTCGAAGTACTTCAGAGAAAGGTGTCGTCCCGACTGTCCAGTTCTGACAGACCATATATGTCGACCTATGCTGCCGGCAAGCATACTATACAACAGACGCAACGTATTCTATTGTGCAATTTTCGACGTCCTGCTTTTTTTGAGGAACTGGTCGGCAGAGACTGTCACACTTTCATAAGTTTAGCCGAGGAACTGTGTAAGCGTACGTAATACAATTAATTATTGCACCATGTGACCCCCTAAGATACAGTTCCTGTATTTTTTGTTTTGTTGCAGTCTCGGTAAATGCTAAACTGCACGTAGTATAACTAGGGCCTATTGGTATTGTAGTTCTGGCATCAGAATGCAATAACTCTTTCTCGTCACGCTAATAAAGCTGAAGCATAGACATGTTGTACTGTTGCACTTCCGTTGGTTTCATACGTACGCTGATAATTTTACAGCTGTTGCGTATTATTTATCGTTTTATATATATAAAATATTTACTCCGTAATTCTATATCCGTCCTGTGTTCGAAATTTCCAATGAGCGCAAATGAAACGAAGCATTCGATAAATTATTCTGCACAATTTCCGTGTTGGGAATCGGCTTTCTTGATGGCGGTCATCATTTAGTGGTAAGTTTTACGTTTTCTGGGTATCTGGACGACATTCTCTAGACCTTAATCTCGCGCATGCATATTTAGTATTGCTGTCTGCACATTATAGAGATTTCCAAACCTGTGGAAACGGTTAAACTTTTTATGCCTTTTATATAAAATTCTTCTTTCTACTCTTTGTGCTATCGCCAGATCAGCGTCTACAGATATCGCCAGATCAGTGTCTACAGGCGCAAAAATTTTGGATGCAGGTACGCAGAACTAATTCAGTAACTGAATTTTGTATTTTGTTGTTTTAAGGTTGGTACGTACTTTTTACGTCGAACCAAAAACTCCTCCAACGCATACACGTACTGCAATTTTACTTGTAAAGCTAAATCTCGTATTTTTGTACAATTTTTGGTGGAAAACTTAAATGCTAGTTTTTTGTAGGTATGCGCCGATTTGGCGATACATTTTGCGCATTTACATTGAGATAAAATTAGGGATGTGCGGATAGCAAAATTTTTGCCGATGCCGATATCGAAGTTTACGGCAAACAATCGGCAATTTTTTGCATTGCCGATCCTGATGCTAACGAAAACTACCGATTACTACTGACGCCGATGCTGATTACATAATCGGTTCGGCACATTCCTAGCTGGAATGATATATATCAATTTCACTTGTAGATGCATATCGGTGCGTCTGATCAGTGAAACTGTTATATCTCTTGCGCGTTTGGGTTTGAAAAATTAATAATTCTGAAACAAATCAGTTGGAACAAAAGGCAGAATGTACCGGAGTTCATTCTTGTCCAGGAATTCTAATCCTATTCCAATATTTATAATATTCGGCTCTTCTCTTGTATTCACTCTCTCATCACTGGATTTTTCCGCATTCTTAATGTTACGTGTATATAAAATTGTTGTAGTTTACAAGTTAAATTAATGAAATTGGTTGTAAACTTATTTTTCGAACAAATCTGTATTAGCTCGAGGCAGGGGCGGTCAAAGGGGAAGAGAGGGCGCGGGGTTTAAAGCGACCTTCCCCCCTCCCAAAATTTGTTGAAAGTGATGCTAACTTGAGAAAAACATCAACCTTGAGCCTGCCCCTCGAACAAAAAACTTGGGAACGCCAATGGCTAGAGGTTGCAGAAATAATAAATATTTACAATTTTTAAACAACAGGCGATTGCTTCATTTTAAATACACCGATGATACACATGTAAACATGTTTCTTAGAAGATATTCAAAAAAGGCCATATATAATGGAGTGGTACTAATTTATGTCAAATAGTAAATACAGCTAACAATTGATATCGCTGCTGTACAACTCGTCCAAAATTCTTTAACACAAGTGTGAAGATTTTGGAACAAAGTTGATAACTATGAAACGACTTCGTTTATATTTACTGTCTTCGTGCCATACATAATATGCGTACGTATCTTTAGTATATATGTGCAAGTATATCCCAAAAATATGCGTAACGTATATATGTTGTAGATGAATTGTTAATCGTACGTACGACTTGTGTTTTTGCTCAGTTTGTTTTTTAAACGTCGAAAGTTTCTGTGGAAATTTTTATGTGACAAAAACTCATAAAAGTATATATTTTACAGTGCTAACTTATATATAAGTTAAAATTTCAGCACTAGTGTAATTAGGTACGGCGGCCGCTGCAGTTTACTGAGAGTGGAAGTTTATACATAACATCATATACGTACGTAAATTTTCACATGTATACGTGTTATACGTTAATGTTTTAGTATATTGTATATATACATTATACTATACGTTTATAATTTATGTCCTCGGCAAAAAGGCAGACTTTTACCTATTTATGCAGTTTGGTGACGATTTTGTACAATTCAGAAGTCTGCACACAGGTGGTTTTAAGGGGTGAGAATAATAGCTTATTCCACGGTTTTACTGCAAAATTAAAATATCGTATTGCGATATAGTATTGAAATCGCGTTTCACTTTACTTGCATCGCTCACAAGCTTTCTCTCCCGATTACGTATATATTGGGCGGCCTCTCCTGTCAAAAATTTCTGGATTCTCGACTGGGTGCGCAATCGAACTGCTTTATTCGAATAATACTAACGTAGGAATATAGTATATATGCACCTCTTACTTAGTACAACCGAGCAGTTTTGTATGAAGGTTTACGTGTAAGCATTTTTTGTACATTATTGTCTATTGAGTAGTACGTATATTAGTCTTTTAGTGTACCTGATTACTTACGTATTTTGTTTTCGTTTTATTGGAAGGCAGCTTCAACTGTTTGCAGTATTTTTTGTATTAGAACTATTTCATGGCCTGGCCCCTGCCCCGGTGCCGCGAAAGGTTGTTCGCACTTAAGATTTTCAAAGTTGGACATGGAGTCAAAATATGTGAAATTTTTTTAAATGGAACAACATAGGCAAACGCAGTTCGAGAGAAAAAACTGAGAAAAACCGATCATCTCTCGATTCTGCCGCTAATGTAGTTTTGTTGAGCTTTGTAGCGAAAAGTTTACAAACTGCGTAGCTCAGTAGATATAGTAGCGGAGTTGTCGTCCCCTAACTCGTATGTTCTAGCCTTACCGCATCCGCATGTGGTATATACTGCTTAACAACTTACAAAATACATTATCCAAAGTAAAGCTGTATTTAGCTTTCTCAAATAAAAGATGGTGTTTGTTGTAGTCTAATTTTTTTACTATTGATGGATTTATATTACACTGAAGACTAATTTTGACGATTTAAATGCATTATCACCACATTGATGTTTTACACATTTATATATACATGTTTCAGTCAGGAATTTTTACAATTACACTGACGAGTTTATTGATCGAGTTGCGGCACAGCAACTGACCATAGCAAAGCTCTCTTGTGAGTTCATTGCAGTTGAATCGCCCACCCCCTGAGATTTGCACGTTGTCGGTTTACGAACCAGAAGTTAAAACCTAGTGTGGGGGATGTTGATATTTAACGGATACGTTTTTCATAATGTATTTTAAAGCCTGTGTATATGTTTTGTTTATTATATTTTGTTTGAAACATTCATTTGGGTTTTGTGTTTATTAAAGTTTCTGAGCGTCTGTCGCGGCGAAGTCCTCGGTTTACGCACGTTGTCTCCTCACATCGTCTCTCGTCGCAAAGTTGTAACCTTTCAAGAATATCTCAGGGTATTTGAGTTTGTTGTGAATGGTACGTAATTTGTATTAAATGCACTTTGCAGTTTGCACATCCGTTATATGTAGGTTATGTATTATGGTTTCAGCAGCTATACGTACGCGTATATATTTGTGATGGGCATCGGATATTTTTTCATATCTGGATATCCGGCAATTCTTGCCGGATATTTATCCGGATATGAAAAATGAAATTTTCCATTTCGGATATCCGAAACACGATTTTGCCTTTTTTCGGATTTCCGAACCTCAATTTTCGTTTCTTAACGTAAGCACTTGTTTTAGCTTGTTGTTCTAAAGGATGTGTCCTGACCCACAAGATGATTGTTATGAGCATAAGCGATACAATTCTAATAATTGTTATTTATTAAGTAAGTGTTTCGTCCCATCTGTCCCGTTTGACCCAACTGTCCCATCTGTCTCATCTGTCCCAACTGTCCAAACTGTCCCATCTGTCCCAATTGTCCCATCTGTCCCACTGTCTCATCTGTCCCAACTGTCCCGCTGTCCCAATTATATTTATTGTATGTACTCCTGGTACATTGCTGTCTCGGGAAAATGGGACGGGTACTCCTGGCACATTTCTGTCCCGGGAAAATGGGACGGCCTTTAGGGTAACTATCAATTTGCTTGAGGGTCAGGGTACTTCCTTTAGAGCAACAAGTTAAAACAAGTGCTTAAGAAACGAAAATTGAGGTTCGGAAACTCAAAACACACAAAATCGAGTTTTGGATATCCGGATATCCGACTATCCGGATAAATATTCGGCAAAAATTGCCGGATATCCGGATATGAAAAAATATCCGATGCCCTAGAGCAGCGGATCTAAGGGTTCTATATGTCCCTGTTAAATTGAGAATTATTTTTCTGCAAATGCCTAGCGTTCAACTGTTTAAATTATTGCGCTAAAGAGCAAATTTTAGGAACGTATGTTATATCCATTGTCACGCTCCTGCGCATTAATTTCTGAATAAGAAATTGATCACGAAAAACCAAGTTTAACGCAAAGTTTTCAGCACCGAAAATACCGCCAAATCCGGTGACAAAATACCAACCAGATTTAGTACCTGAACCAGATAGTAAAAAGTATGTACCATATTCGCCTTCCGGAACAGGAATTCCCGCTGTACGCTGCTTTATGCAGGCCGATTGATTTTATTTTTGGTGCTTTTAAGTTCTAGTGATTTATATATCAAATCTTTTGAGTTGGCAGTCTCATAAATTATCAGTTAATTTCATTGAATTCACAGGTATGTTGCAAACTGTTAAGAAAAGATAACGTGCGGTTTTGTTGTTATCAAGAACTGAAAGCTGTTTGTTGAGGTAAGAACCTAATTTTCTGAAACTCTTTGCCATCGAAAAGCCGCGTATGCTTCTCTTGTATAATTGTTGAAAATTCATGGATGCTTCGGCCTGCTTGCATCAAATGGCAGGTATGTTGGTTGAAGTTGCTAATTAACAATTACACTCCAGGCGCGAGTAAAAATGCGTCTAGAGGGTTTAGCGCGGTTGTGCAAGTGGGTTGAAAATTTATCTCCAAGGGTAAAACGCCGATTGGACAGAAAATCCTCGTTTGCATACGTACACAGGATGGCCAGTGTTGTTATTTTTAGGACCGTGATCATGGGCGTGGTGACGGGACAGTGACAGGGGGACCATGGACACGCCTGCGTCGTGTGCATTGCGAGGCGCAATGAGACTAACAGGAGCGCCAAAATCACTGGTAGTTTGGGTGTTAGTTTGGCAAATGTATTAGATGTTAAATTCTGAGTTGCGCTAAAAGATGTAGGTTGTCCTCCAGCAAGTCTGTATCAAGCTGCACCCACCACGCCACTGCTCGCAACTATAGATTAAGAACATTCGTCAGCAAAAGACTAAGCGGTTCAAAAACTGTAAAACGAAGCCTAAGCTTAAGCAGAAAATATAGTCTAAAACTCTAAAACGTATGCTTACTTTTTTGCCGTTCCATCGGAAAACGGGACGGCTTTGAAAGTAACATGGGCATATATACAGTATTATGGATCCTCCGCAACGCTATATATACAGCAAAATATAATATATTTTTTCTCACTTGCGGTTAAAGAAATTATTTTCTGTGTAATTTCAATTTAGAAATAAAAGCCCTTCTACAATCTTAGTCAGCAGTTTGCGTTGTGTAAGTTGCTTGCATCTTAACTTAGTGCTTTTTGAGATAGATACAGTTGTTGAGTGTTTTAATTTAACGCGTTTTAGAGTTTATACTGATGTTTTCGGGATATTTGTTTTGAAAAGTTTCTGATGAAGTCGTAAGTAAGCTTCAAGTTGTTTTTGCGTACGTGGTGCCATGCACTCACCAACCATATATTCAAGCCAGTTGGTAATTTAACAATCTATGTATTCGGGCTTCATTTTTAAGTTGCACCCTAATTCTTATAAAGGCATTGAGTTGGTCGTTGGTTTACGATAAAGCGAATTTGTAGTACGTATATACGTAAAACTTATTGCTAAGCATACGCCGGCATAACCCATGAAGATTTAGTGCCTTGGTTATTGATTTAGTTACTCTCGAATATATTAATTTTCACGCAACGAAGACAGCTATCGCTAAAAATTCATTATACCAGTCATAGTGGGACTACATTTATTGAGCGAAGCTCGAACACACGTAAGCAATTAAGGTAGTATGCAAATTAGTTATTAGCTATCTTTTCATTTACCGGTCTGGAGGTTTGTAAGCAATTTCCTCAGATTCCTCGCACCCAAAATCCTTCAGCCACCCTAATAATTATTGGAATCATTTAAAAAGTCCTAATTTTGTCTTGTCAATTAAGCAAATATGCAAATTAGTTATTAGCTAACTATTCGATAATCGGTTTTAAAGGTTTGTAGAGAATTTATTCAGATTCCTCGCACCCAAAAACCCATTATTACTGAAATTGGATTGCTTGTAACCTAATAATTAGTGAAACATTGTAAAAACGCCTAATTTAGGCTTATCAATTATGCTTATGTGCAAATTATTTATTAGGTAACTGCTCAATTATCGGTTTTGGACGTTTGTAAACAATTTATTCGGATTCCTCGCACCCAAAAACCTTCAGTAAACCGTAATAATTATTGAAATAATTTAAAAAGTCCTAATTTTGTCTTGTCAATTAAGCTAATATGCAAATTAGCTATTAGCTAACTGTTCATTTACCGGTTTGGAGGTTTGTAAGCAATTTCCTCAGATTCCTCGCACCCAAAAATCCTTCAGCCACCCTAATAATTATTGGAAATATTGTAAAAAGTCCTAATTTAGGCTTAATTAATTATGCAAATGAGCCTGTAGCTAATAAACGGCTTAAAATTTTAAATCCCCAATCCGAGGTTAACATTCCAGGATAATTGGCTTTCAAACAAAAAAGTTTATCAAAATCTGTTCAGCCGTTCCAGAGATTCTTTTCGGACGGACAGACAGACGGACGGAGAGAAATCCACCTTTCGACCCCCAAGTACAAAACAAAACGCTTCGCGAAACTCCGAGCTTCGCTCTATTACATTAGCTTCTTGGACAAAGTTCAATAATCTCCTTTCGAAACATATATTAACGAATCAAACGTTCACTATATTTTCACCTCGTTTATTTGCAAAGTATAGATTTAATTGTCGAAATCCAGCTTTAATTCATCCACATTTTAATAACATTAATATTTTAGAATGGGCGTAAACGAATTACATAATTCCGAATAAACTAACCGCTTATAATGCCGTAAAGTGTTCATTAATTTCGTGATATGATCTCTCAAATGCGAATTTCACGCTCGATTTAGATTTCTATAAATATAATATAGCGGTATGACATCCAACAACTGCTTAAGTGATTATTTTGATGTTCTGTCTATGCCTTTACTCAGTTAAGGCTGAATTCCGCCATTTACTTGTGTTTGTTTGGGTAAAACACTGAACTACTGAAATGAAATATTGGATGTTTTTGATGGTCGTAGTCCAGCTAGCGCTTATACAAAATAAAACACCGAGATTCCAATAGAAACTGGATTATATCCGAACAGGAACAAGAAGAGGACTTTATATTTGCCGGAACAGGGATATAAAGCTGAATTCAAAATAATTTGTATCACGGAGTGTTTTAATTTATAGACAATTGGCAAAAATGTGGCTTAGCGGAATGTCGAAATAACGGAAAATATCCGTTATTTGTGATAAATTTGTACGAATATCCAGTAAATGCTATACTATATCACTTCGATTAAGTGTAAGTTTCTTACTATCCTCAGATTAGAATGTCAGCAAACATAAGACAGATTCTTTGAACGAAGTGTTTGTTCAGTTGTAATGACAAGATATGTACTACATTTCTTTGTTATTGATTAATTTTAGCATGTCAAGTGCTGGTGAAACTCAACAGGATCACCCGATTCCTGACCGTAGCAGCGCTGCAACTACAAACGAAACATCGAAACCTACTACTACTACTATTAGCACACGATCATTGTCGACAAGTGCGTCCGACAGCGAACATTCAACGATTTCAACTACTACCAGTACTAATTCTACAATCATTAGCAGCACCCGTGTTTGTTGTGATTCCGAAATCGCGAAAACAAATTTAGCAATTTCAGCAAATAACTCGTTGCAACACGATTTAAACTTACAGCCAACAACAACAACAACAACTACTACTACTACTACTACTACTACTACTAAATCGCTTACTGCTAGTACATCATCCCATGCTTGTGTAACAGTTTCGAACAATGCTAGCTCTAACGACATTAATGATATTTGTGAACAATACTCATTGGATTTAAAAGAAAACAAATATACAAATAAAAACGAACACAATATTGAGGTAAAAGGTGCAATTAATGAGAAAACGATACAACAAAGTGACCAGTCTATTGCAGCGGCTCATAGCGAAAATTGTGAGTCTATGCCAGTAACGGGTAAGTTGAAATTTGGGATTCGTCTATTATAGCTTGAACCTTGAAGGATGTAATTATAGAGTCTTTCCAACTAGTCGAGTAGGCTGTACATGGCCAGGGATGTGCCGCCTCGATCTCGGTAAGTCCCGAGATTTGTCTCGTCTTGATCTCAGTCTCGGTTTTTTTAACCTTGGTGTACGTTTGTAACCGAGACCAAATTAGAAACACAAGTTCCCGTTTTTTCTGCCCAACATTCACTATAAACAAACGACAGTTGTATTTGTTGATTTTTATCATTTTTTACTATAAATTTTTTGCCGTTTTTAATAATAATAATAATTATGTTATATTTATTGTGTGTCAAAACACAGATAGTTGTATTTATAGATGTATTTTCAGTTTTAAAATTAACGAATCGTGCCAAAAAATTTACAAGTTCCAATTAACGCTAAAACATCGTGTGAAGAAGCATTTACTATTAATACAGCTTAAATATACTGGCGATTGACGATATGGGCGGTTTCGGTCAAAAAAGCGAGACCAAAACCGAGACCGAGATCCAACCTACCGAGATCGAGACTTTTGGTCTCGGTCTCGGTCAATTTATAACCGTTAACTAAAATAAAATTTTCAAAACACCCTCGGTACAACCATAATTCAAAGCTATAGTGTAGTTTATGATCCCTGGCAAACCGAATAGACTGGAGAATTTTTTTGACAGAGCGTAGACGTTATTAATGCGGATGACCCATAATTTTATGCACGGTGTCTTAACTCTTTTAAACGCGAAAATACAGCTATTTGTGCTTCACAGTAAAATCAGTGTTTTGTGGTCTCCTTTCAAAAAGTATAATTTTGGGTTAACGGAGGGGTCATTCTGTTTCTCAATTCGCTGTACAACCAGGTAGCGGTGCTCCACAATTGTTCGCTGTACTGTGTTGGTAGACGAAATGCGGAAGTACTTCTGGGCCAAAGCTGCGAGATAAGGAAAATTTTTTTGATTGCTTATCGTTTTTCACCTCTTTGGTCTCGGTTTGCAAACCACCGAGACTGAAAAAGCGAGACCGAGACCAGCCAAATCCCGAGACTTGCCGAGACCGAGGCTGAGAGTCAGACTTGAGACTTTTTTGAGAGTCGATAGTGATAAGCTTAATATCGCAGGATTTTGCACTAAAAACTTTATAATATTTGAAATTTGGTAAACATTCATTTACCAGCGAGTATACTATATGGATTCATCACAATTTCCAGCTGTTGCTTCCTCGACATTTCTCTACTTACGCCAACTTTTATTTTACGCGAATAGCATTACTAAAAATTGTGTGCTATGCTCAATCACTTGTTGAAATATAAAATAATGCATGCTCTGTAAAACAAAGCAACGACTAAATTTACTTGGGTCAAACACATATCAATGTTGTTAAACAGCATAAAATTTTCCTATAACCAGTCGTAGTGGGACTACATTTATTGAGCGAAGCTCGAACTCACGTAAGCAATTAAGGTAATATGCAAATTAGTTATTAGCTAGCTATTCCTTTATCGGTTTTGGAGGTTTGTAAACAATTTCCTTAAATTCTTCGCACCCAAAAACCCTTCAGCCACCCTATAATTTTTGGAATAATTTATAAAGTCCTCTTGTCAATTAAGCTAATATGCAAATTAACTATTAGCTAACTATTCAATTATCGGTTTTGGAGGTTTGTAAACAATTTATTCAGATTCCTCGCACCCAAAAACCTTCAGTGAATCCTAAAAATTATTGAAATAATTTGAAAGTCCTAGTTTTGTCTTGTCAATTAAGCTAATATGCAAATTAGTTATTAGCTAACTATTCAAATATCGGTTTTGGATGTTGGATGTTTGTAAACTGTTTTTTCAAATTCCATGCACCTAAAAACCCTTTAGTGCTGAAATTATATTGCTTTTAACCTCAATAATTAGTGAAATATTGTAAAAAGTCCTAATTTAGGCTTATAACCTATGCTAATATGCAAATTATCTATTAGCTAACTGCTCAATCATCGGTTTTGGAGGTTTGTAAACAGTCTACGCAGATTCCTCGCACCCAAAAACCCTTTAATGCTAAAATTACATTGCTTCTAACTGTATGTAATAATTAGCAAAATATTGTGGAAAGTACTAATTTACGCTTAATTAATTATGCAATTAGCCTGTAGCTAATAAACGGCTGAAAATTTTAAAACCCCAATGCGAGGTTAACACTCCAGGATAATAATTTTCGAGACTTTTGACTGAGACTGAGACTCCCATCCCTGGTGTCAACGCATGAATGTGCTATCGTTTTCTGGTTTTTGCGTGGGTAAACAACCGGTAGGATGGAAAAGACTTATATGCCCGAATCTTACTGTGATTAATGTATGACAATATTCTTCGCCCCACCGTGTCCTATATTTAAGTATATTTTACACGTTTTTAACGCCTTATGTTTTAATTTCTGTTTTAGTAAGTTCCTGCTCGACTTCTGACAGGGAATTCAAACGTCCAACAAACGATAGAGCTGACAAAAATATAAACAGTTCAAACACTTCTTCCGTTAGCGTAGCACGTAGCACCAATAGTGAAAAGAAAAGTGACATTAGTTCCACATCAACGACCACAAAAACAATCGGTGAAAAGACGAATAAACACAAACCAGAGCCACTAAACCTTACCGACGATAGTAATTTACCAAACGATCATAAAAAATATTATTTTGGACCGAAACAAAAATTTACACATCCGTCGCACGAACACCAACAGCAAAACCGGAAACCGAAACATTCAGCTGCTTCTTTGCAACAACCTTTGTCGGCATTTTCAACTTTATCTAGTACCCGGGCTAGTTTTTATAACAGCGTGTATCAACATTACTATAATAATAGCAATACATCGTCGACGCATTGTTTTCAACCTTCGTTTGTAACTTCGTCAATGATGACATCGCAGCAACAGCAACAAGCAGCAGCGATGCAACATAGTTTTCATTCACTACAACAACATCAGCAACCAACAATGCGATTGGGTAATCAACAACAAACAGCTCATCAAAATCAACAGTCAAGGGTCAGTCATCAAACTGCAGGGCTGCAGCATGAACGTAGTGGGCCTATGTCGAAAGGTATAGTGTTGATGGGGATAGGGTTTTATTCAATTTCGACTGTATCATGCCTGTACCGGATTACATTTGACGGTATGGGCGACGGTCGTGATGGACACTGACTCCAAAAAGATTAATTTGTCTGTCAGCATACTGAAGACATCAAGCTTCAGTGTCTAGCACCAGTCTCTGATGAAATTAACTTGGTGCATACGTGATATTGTGAAAGTTCCATTATAAGCTCATGTTTACCAATGTATATTTATAGTATCGGGAATTTGAAACCTGAATTCCCTCTTTTTACAATTTTTCGGATATCATGTTACTTTAGAAGAATTGTTTCAATTGTTTGGTCAAATAAACAACAACGTCAAGTCGCACAATTTCAATGCCAATTTAGCGAATGCAATATTTCGCCTTTGCAATGAGCTGAAAGCTAATGGCGAACCGATTGAGCAAGCGCATAAAGGTACGTGAATTTGTTGCAAATATTTTGTCGTACAAAACTGTGCATAAAATAATCATCGAAAGTTCCACGCTGTTATGGCCAGGTTATCCAAAAGCAAAACTCACATTACTTGTTTTTTGTAAAAATTATGGAAAGTATCGTTTTTAACATTCTGTTATTTGGTCGGTTGAATATAAGTTATGATTTCAGTTTGGACATTAGCTTAAACGAAAATACTACTTGAGAACCAGCTGCATACACGTATGAAAGATCAAGCGTGGTTAGGTGGAATCTTTGTTTAAAACAGTAATTTTATCGGAAGTCCCCACTCTGTCGTGAACTACCTAATGCCGATATATACTTGATAATGTAATTACAGATGAAGTGAACAAAGTGTTTGTGAGTCTACGGCAAGCATGCTGTCGCGATTCTGGTCAGCTGGGTACACCATGTCGTTTGAAAATCATGGAACTTATTGAATTGCGAGCTATGGGATGGCGACCTAATTTAGCGCACTCCCAGTACTATTTGTCACGTGGACAGGGCGAAAACCATGAGGTAAAGTTGTATGCTATGTTGCTTTTTGGTTCATTTCACTGTATGTTTTATTTAGTAGTTAATTTCAAATTTCAATTTCCCTTAACAGTCAGTTTATTAAGCGGCCATGTGTTATCGTTTTGCGTAGTTGTGTATAATATTTTATATTTATTTTTTTGCAAGAATGTGCTTTTTAAATGTTTAGTGGTTTTGGTGTATTTACTGTGTTTTGAGTCGTTATTTTAGTGCATTGGGGTACGTTTCTTGTTGTACCAAATAAAACACGTGGTCAATTGTGAGATATGTTATATCTGAAGGCCATTTACATTTACTGTATGTCCACCGTCAGGAGCATAGTAACTTTATTAAACTTATTTCCGTTCACAGGTTGGAATAAAGAGATAAATTTACAATACGTACGTTATGAAAAATGGTTTACTTTGTTGTCGATAAAAAGGCATATATAGTGTTAAAACAAACATACAGTTGACTTGATATATTGGTTAGTCATAACTTAATAAATGCGCGTCAAAAAATTGTATGCAGCGTGATTTTTACTAACGATTTTAATTGCGGAAAATGCGTTCGTAGTATTTCGTTTTATATTACAGCAGTCATCCACATCATCTACAACGGCTAATGACATGGGTCCAGCACCGGTGTCTGCACCTCCGTTTGGCACCGTTCCGCTGAATCCATTTGCTGTTGGCTTTCAACCGCAAACGCCGGTTCCACCTCCTGCTGCCGCGGCTGCACTAATGCCTCAGTCTGCTGGATTGCCGCTTCATCCAGGTAAATGATTGTGTTTTGAAAATAAACTTCACACCACATTTGAAGCCGGTAACGATAGCAAAAGACTGACTTCAGTACATTACAGTTGTTCTCAATGAATGATGGCGATACCGGTTGACTATGTATTTGATTGAACGTAAACAATTGAAGGCATAAGTTAACGATATGTTGTTAATATCACATCAGGCGTATTTTTCCTTTTCAGGTGGTCAAGTCGCTGTTTCGTCGCCACAATTTTACCTAATCCCAGCATCGAACGTCACTCACACCCAAGCAGGATTGGCATTTGTAACTCCGCCATCGAATCCAGCGGCAGCAGCGGCGGCAGCACTGTTAGGCCCAGCGGCGGCTCTCGGAGGTACACCTGGTGGATCTAATGCTCCTGGGCCGCCTACTGGACCACTTCATCCGCCAGCAGCATTGATTACTCCCGGAGGGATTGGTGCCCCCGGAGGCGGACCACCGCTGCCGCCAATGCCAGTCACCCCTGGTTTAGGTCCACCACCAGCTGGGTCCGCCTATAGTCCCACCGGAGGTATGATTGGAACTCCATCCAGTAACGGGCTGCCGTTTTTGTTGAACGCTGTTCCCGGCGCTACCCCTGCTACTCCGTGGCCCAAAGGAGCTGTCATTAAATCTTCTGGCCGTTTTGCAAAGCCAACAAAGTAAGTTTTCTGGTTTAAATGGCTTAATTTATAGTAATGTATTTTATCTGTTCTTTAAGCATCCTGTATTAAAATTGGATTCGGCATCGAAATCGGCATGTTTTTAAAATAAAAATTGCCATCGGCAAAAATTTTGGTATCACCATATCCCTGTAATGCAAGCATTGAATACCAGCGAACCTCAAAACGTTTTCAGTTGACAATGTAGTGTGTGGTGCCGTATGGTAATATACGTAGGAGATGTTGCATGAGAGGACACGTTATCAAAAAGTATTGCGCAAACCGTGCAATGCAAACAATCCTTATTATTTAGAGAATGCATTTGATTAGTGTGCATCCATATCCCATACAATCGCTAAACATTTTATTAGAGACGCTGGAATTAGTGCGTAGTTTTAACAATGTGTTGTGATAAAGCAACCTTATGCCTGTTTTGTATAATTGAAGAAAGCGGTTTCAGAATACCTGGGAAAACTCAGTACCGCGATGAAGTTGTCATTAGAAACGCTGACTCTGGTAAAAGTAAGTACAATTTTCTCAATCAAGCAGTTTGGGAACCTTAAAATTAAAATTTTTTTTAAATATTCAAGTTTTTTCCGTGGAATAATCGAGGAGGTCATCAGAATATCAGAACTTATGAGTGGAGCGAGCTAAACAAGTCACATTTGTTTTTATAAGTCTAATTAAATCCCAAGACACTTGGGTTTTTTCTGACATCATAGCCTCTCCGCTGCTGCAACCTTGCGATAAAGGTTCACAGATGTGAGTGATAATGTTCGCAAAGAATGTTATCATAGTTATTACGCGACGGATTTATTGTTTTCCAATTCTTATTCTTATAAAACTCTTTAATCATATGAGCACAAAGTAAGACCATTCTTTTACGAGAAAGATGTACCAAAGAAGTCCTAGATGTCTGAACTTCCATGCCATTTTTCGTGCACCAGCCATAAACTGTTTTAGTGTCCAATCTATTCTCGCACTACAATGTCCAACGATGTGCCCTGTGCTAGTATCACAACACCATCCGAATATGCTTGAACAAATACAGTTTGTTTTTGTAACTGCACTAATAAATCGTCCACGATCATTGACCGTAGCAAACGGGACAAAACACCACCTTGTGGGCTGCCTTGGTGTACACGAACTTCTATTTCTGTACAAACCATTTAGCCAACTCGATTCTAGAGCAGATGAGATTATTAATAAATCTACTAATCTTCTGTCTGCACCAAATATCTTGAGGGCGTTCTGTAATGAATGCTCCACTGATATCTAAGAAGACACCAAGAGCATACCGCTTAAGAAAAAAGCTTTTGTGAATCTTCGATACAAGAATGTGAAGGGCTGTCAATGTAGATTTGTACATCTGATATTCATTCTGATTTACTGACAACGGAGAGTTAGCAACACCTTTTGTCTAATATATCGTACAATCGGTTTTTCCAAAATTTTCGAAAGAAATGAATTTAAACTGATCACTTTATATAATTTCGTGTACGACTTTAGACACGCGCAACGGCAACGGCGCATACACTTTCACAATAAAAGAACGAAATAACCTATTTAGCAGATATGTCATATCATCTAATCCGGCTTTAACATATAATGGTAATATCTGACCAACTACTGGTGTTTTGATACGCGAAAAACAACTAATTGCCCAGCGAATTCTTTCAACTGAAACTAATTCCTCTATAACGTTGTAACCTTCAGTAGTCCCTCTGAAGGTAGCACCCATAAATTCAGCGTCAGTGACTTCAGAACACTCTGGAAGTGCTTAGTTAGTAGTGGCATCAGAATTCTAGATTCATTGTGCATCATAGATCTGTTATCATTTAAAACGCAGCCAAGACGAACCTGGCCGTTGCTACGAAAAATTTCATGTATTCTTGTTGTTTGAACGGTATTCCTTAATTGTTCCCGTAAAATTTTTTCTGTTTCGCCTTTCAGTTTCTATAACATGCTGCTTAAGTAATGTGTGATATTTCTTATAGCGACGCCAAGTTCCACTGTTAAAATTTCATTCCACCAATTTGCACTTTGTTGAGTATTTTCTCTCCAATGCATTTAGCACCGCAAGCTTTAACAACTGCTGACTGATTGTAGAGTTAAATTATTGTGTTTCAAGCAGTTATTGTTTTAATTTTCAGTAATGGGCATGAAAGGTCGGCGGATAGCAATTATTGAAGAAATTAGCAAAACCATTGTCTCTTTCCAAAAAGGTGAGATATGGCTATTGAAATTTCAAGATTATGTAAAATATTGCGATGCTGGAAAGCTACAATACTCTGCCAACGAACCTTTAATCATAATATTGATGTTAATCTATTTATTTTGTGTCAGCTTAGTTGGTTCATTGTTGTTAGTTTAGATGCACACAGCAGGTTTGATTGTGACGGAGCTGGCCAGGTAAAACGAACGATGTACCGAATATAAAACTAATTTCAATAATTATAAAGTTTTTGTGTTTTATTTTCCAGTGTTTTGCATGATAACAGTAACCATATATTGCAATATTATCCGGTTCCGGTATCCGAAATAATCGCAGCGGATTCCACATAATCACGGTCGTTGAGCCGGATATCAAAACTTGCTTTTTACACGTGAACACATTAACATCTTGCTGGGATCGCATTTTCGTGCAAGCTAAGAAGTTTAATTTTTCAAACTGATGTAAAGATTAAAATCCATACTAACAGTTAATTTTAATTCAGCAAAGTGATACTTTATGTAACTTAATTGCTTCCAACAGACCATAATTTAAGATGCTGCATCCGGTTAACATTCGGCTCTTGTAAAGTCCCTTTATCCGGCTCCGGTTCTAGTACACGGTAAATTAATATCCGGTCGAACACTGATTTTGCAGTTCCTCATGGTGCTAAAGAGCGCACATTGACGATAACTGGACCGAGTGAGGAAAGTATTGAACAAGCAAAATCGTTGTTGGATCAAACTATTCGTCGAAATGCATCACCAACACGAGTGAGTTGACGTGTTTGTATATTGTTACGGGTACGATCAACGAGTATCCCTGCGGATGAATCGTAGATGATACTCGCACGGGTGTTCCAGGCCGAGGATCTGCCAAAATAAGCTACTTGCCTAGAGGATGACGGTCCCCCGGCGTGATATCAGGTTTTGAGAGTCACCAAATTCCGATATCGTCATACGCCTAAGCCTGTCTATGCTCTAAGCCCCTTCGAACGCCTGTATGCGTGTAAGCGGACCGCACAAGTAACAATTAGTTTTTCTGCGTGGAATTTTTACAACTGTGTGCTCACAACTATTTCTCATAATTGAACTTAATGACACTTGTTCAAGGGTATAGCTTGATCCTAGGTTTTATTCCTAGGATTGGCTGATTCTGAAGAATTTTAGTGTAGTTTTTATTTGTTCATCACGCCACTGATTCGAACCAGGGCTATTTGCTTGTTTTTCAAGACTCTAATAGTCATGGAATTTTCATATACGTGCAAACGTTCGAGTTTTTGCCATGGCTCTTAGACCAGGAATCTGTGCACGCTCCGGGTTCAGGACTGAACTCGAGTTAAAGTTTTGGTTTATTATGAATTTGTACAAGTATGTACAGCACAGACATCTCCAATTAAAATACCTTATTTAATTAGTTCGCAACTAACGAATTTTCCGTCGACGTAACCCACAGGGTCTAGGAAAGGATATGGGGAAAATTATTAGGTTCCTATTAGTCTTTAAGATTAAATTTATCGGTATCCCGGAAAGGACTTTATATATCGGGAGCTGATTTCTTGAACCGTGTCTGTTTCCGTGAGTATCGCGGCTCCGTAGCCCTACGCTTGAGTTTCCACAGGCTGCACATTCAGCAGTTCAATTGTCGACCGGGCGTCTGGTATTAACGCTTAGTTTCCTGGGGCCAGGCTAGAATTGCCCAAAATCACGGGGTACACAGAAGTTTTCTATAACGATAGGGCCTTAGCTCTTTTGATTGTTATTTCCTAGATGCTTAGCATCAAGCTGTATTGGCTTCCCTACCGTGCTGACAATCAACCTGCGAATGTCATTTATAATCTTTGAGTGTGATAGTTTTTTTTTAAATCACAGCCTAAATGGCGTCACCTTGCAGGCTTCCTGATTTAAAATTCTGCCCCCCCCCCCCAAGAGTTTGTACACAATTCCTGCACCTGCGTTGTCGCCAACGGCAGGTGAAGTTTAAATCAAAATCTGACCCGCACCCTCTTTGTGAACAGGAAAATCCTATCTGGGCCCCCCTTATATAGTAAATTTTACCCCGAACGCACAACGCGCATACCCCACTTAGTTTCAGCGCCCCGAAACTCTCGTGCACGCTAAGTCGCCTCGGTGTGCAGAGAGATCGGTTTGCTGTCGCTGCTCGAGCCCGCGACTTGAAAACCTAAAAATGTTAAACTGAACTGAATGTTCAGCTTGTACACCGCTCTTATATAGTGCGCGGCGCTCAAATCCAGCCAATGAGCGAACCCCAGAAACTGACATACTCTTATCTCACTGGACAGAAGTCTCACAGTACCAACTGACCAATGAGACGTGGGCGCTTGATAAATTCATAAAAGCCCATGATTGGCTACAGCGTCTAATACATAATTTCCAAGTGGGAAGTTGTGAGGGGGTTAATGTGGGTTACCCCTACGCAGGATCTGAGCACAAAAATGCGACACGGTGCAGGGACAAAAAGGTTATGGCGAAATTTCCTCTCGCATTCCCCCTTTAAAACCTTACAACCACGTGCATCTTTTATCATGGGGCCTCCCCCCTTACTATCTGATATGATCATTTTATAGAGTCTAACTGTTATGCAAATATTCTGAGAACGGGGTACAACCCTACACAATAACCCGAAATTAGAGGGTGCGACAGCCAAATTAATAGAGTATAAACGAACAAAAATAGGTAGCATTGCGTATACACGAAAAATGAGAATACAAGGCTAGATAATATAACGAGATCAAAAGTATTCAGGGCTCCATACAAACATATAAGCATAAAGATCTGAAACCCAAGGTACTGACACATACTATACTAGTTTACTTTCTCATGCGAACCCTAACAATCACAGTGAACTAGCCAACACGCGTTTAAAATTCTGAAATGCCAACAGGCCATAGCTCCATAAATATCTGTCAGCGGACCCTAGTCAGGGTGGTTTTACTAACCGAGACAATATACTAGTTCAAGCTATATCCCATTTAATGCTATAGTCCAGAAAAGTGCAAGTCGCGCTTCCAACACGCGTGGTGGTTTTCTTGCTCTACTCAGCGTGCCGAATCGAATGATATCAGTTTTGTCCCTGTAGCTCGAAAAAGTTAAAATCGCGTTTTGGGGCCGGATCCGCAGTGTGTACCATGTAAATTGTCAAAATTTTCAAATGGTCATAACTCTTTACGTTTTGATTTGCGAGCCCTGTTTGGGGTGGTTTTCTTACTCGGCGCAATGCGCGGAGTCGAATGGTACACATTTTAACACTGGATCTCGGAACAGTAAAAATTGCGTTTTTGGGAGTCCGATCCGTAAAGTGCACACACGTAAAATCTTAAAACCTTTGATCGGCTCTAACTCCTTAAGTATTGATTTGAGGACGTGGTTTAGGGTGGTTTTCTTAGTCAGCTTGACGAGGTGAATCGAATGATACCAAATTTAACGCCCAATCCCGAAAAAGTGAAAATCGCGTTTTTTGACCCGGATCCGTAAAGCGTGTACACGTTAAATCCCAAAAATTCAGAGGTCCATAACTTTCTAACTATTGGCTTGCGGATAGGGTTCGGGGTGGTTTCTGGATCAGCTCAACAAGCTGGATTGAATGGTACTAATTTTAACGTCCGATCTCTGAGAAGTGAAAATCGCGTTTTTTGGACCGAGGCCTCTGGAGTCTGGACGTGTACACACCAAATTTCAAAATGTTCAAACGCCTATAAATTTTAACTGCCCCTTGCGGGTAATAATTTAGGCGGTTTTCTTAGCCAATACGATGTGGGGAGTTACCTAATACCCATCTCCGCGCCATGTTCTGGATAACAACAGTCATTTTTTTCTAAAAACCCGATTCACGACCAGTACATACTACCAAATTTGCCCTAACTTTTAGATGACCAATTACAATGTAGGTTCGGAGCGGCTTTCTCGGTTAAAACAACGGGTCCAAAATGATTGGCACCGGTTTCAGATCCTGGGAGCCCAAAAGCTAGAATAATATTTCAAAAAATTAGTGCCCACAAAATTCCAAAATTTTTCGTGAAATCCCGATCGTTTTACCTAAAACGGGAGCCGGGACGGCTTAGCCAATCCAGCGTGCCGACAGCTCCGAACCTGAAATTTTGCGAAACAGCAAGTCACTTTCCCTAAAACCCAGCCATCCTAAAACAATAAAAAGCCATCACTACTCAACTTCCTTCCTAGAAGCCCCGTTAAGCCTTCCACAAGTTTCTAATGTCCCCTTCACATGTCCTAAGCCTAAAAACACAGCTACCCCCAATCCTAAACTGACTATCCCCCTTAGGCCTAAGCGAAACGCTGCGTCTCTGAAACCCGAGAATTTTGAAATTTGAAAATTCAAGACCGTTTTTGCGATCCCCCTACGGTGCACAACACGCCATCACAGCTATGATAAAATGCCGCCGCTCATATGCAAACAACTCGCGGCTCCCCTTCCAAACGCAGTTTCTGCTTTTGAATTACACCGCGTATGCATCCTCATATAGTTGCAGGGGAATTTCTAGATATATGCTCGGCGTGCTACAGGCTGCGATTTCCATACTACCGAAACATAACACACCTGGAGAAACTTAAAGGACCGAAACAAAAAGCCCATCACCCCTATGTTGCTTTACCGCGAAGTTCCTGCGCCGGTATGCAATTTCCTGCTCGTCTTATCGTATGCATTTATATAGTTCTTTCCTAACAAGGGGGTACGAGCCTAGAGAACGGACATTTGCAAATACACAAGGGAGCCAAAATACGTTTAGGACAGTCTAACCAACCTGATAACCGCATCTAGCTTTCACTAGCTTCTAGGACCAATACAGCTCCTATTTCTTTTACCCCTCTGGGATCAACCCTGGATGCGCGTTTCAGCGGTGCCTATGCAATGCAGCACAACGTGCAGATAAATAGATACAGGCAGTTCAGTGCAGTCATCTAACTATAGTGAGGTTCCGGTGAGCATAGGAAAGGGGACTAAAACCTTTAGGAGTAATTGAAGCTAGGCAAGGTTAAGGCTAAACGAGTCCTTCTGAAATGTAAAATCCTCAAAATTTTGGGCCGTTGAATTGGGTGTAAACCAAAACAACATCGTGCCGGGACTCACCGGAGTCGTCCCCTTTTTTCCGCCACCCTCAGCCATACGCGCGTTTGTGCAACTATTTTCAATTTCTCGAAATCTGCTACCCCTTCACCGATATCTCTTGAGTAATGACGCGTGCTGGATAACTGACATGTAAACATATGTATATAGACATAATGCAGAGATCATCCTTTCTATTCACCAAAATCTAGTCATTACGATGTGCTATTAAAAGGTGCCGGTTGAATTGTCGGAAACTCGGACCGAAACCACGGCGCGAGAGTGAACAGGGGTGGCAATTGCCCCTATTAAAAGGTAACGACACCCAAAACGAATGCGTGTACACATACATATACACACCACAAAGATATTATCGAGTAAAATAAAGTCAAATAAGCTAGACCAGAAAGATAATAATTAAGAGACCCTCCTATCAGCATATTCCCAGGCATCCATTACAACATCTAGTCACTTTGTCTAGTCGCGTTTTATCTAGTCAGACCTCTAAAATCGGCGGCAGATTTGTTGTGCCGGATTACGTAAACCGCATACAGCCCGAGCTAAAGAAGTGACTTGGGTAACCAGTGGGAAAACTTAACGATCATCATGAAAGCGTATAGGTAGTAGTAGTAGGATAACATACATGAACGATAACAACAACAACAATAATAATAATCATAAGAAGAAGAACAATAATAGCAATAATAATAATAATTACAACAAAACTTAGATCCACGTACAATCTAAGAATTGATTAAGAATTGATTCCTGAGGGCACACAGCATTATGTAACCTGGTGTAGTTGCCATCCGATAGTACGCCAACCAAGTCGTGTCGGGTTTTACAGAATGACTTCGTTTGAAGATGTATTCGAAGGGAAATAGTGTCGCCGATAATATTGTGTGGGTTGCGGCTGTTAGACATTTAAAATTTAGCAGTAGAATGAATGATGAATTAATTGAAATTGTTTAAACATGAGTACTCAAATGAAAAATAAGGATTGAACAGGTTTTATAGAGAGTGCGAAAAATTTGTGTTTTCTACAATCGTTTGCATTCTTCATAATTTGGCCATAATTCTAAGCTAAACAGTACCATGCAGAAACATACATAAAAATATTGCTGCACATGCGGTGGGGTTACGAAAACTGCATCACTACTTGTCGAAAAATGAGCATGGCTTGTTACATCGTATGCTGTGAAGACTTTCATGAAATTGCATATGAATACGGACAACAACAATACTCCTGGATCACCGCATAAAAATCAGGAACAGCAACGGCTTCGGTTTACAAATGAACAGAATAATAAACGTAATTATCGAAACTGATTCACAATGAGTCATTTGGTTTTATTCATGATAGTTCGATATTTTTACTAAATATAAATCTTTTACACTATTACGTTTGCTTCTTAGTTGGGTGCTGCCTTGGCGCTGAACGCGAATATGTCCCTTTTGCAATCACTACATTCCATAACCAACACAACTAGAACTTTCAGATCTTTTCATACGTAAAATTTTTGTAGGAACAAGGCGCAGACGGTGAACTGCTAGTTCGCACCACAGCAGAGAATGAAAGTCTAGAGGAGATGTTTTCGGAGATGAAAATGAGCGAAGAAGACATTATTGGACTGACGTGTTCAAATCCGAAGTTGTTGCAAGCGGCAAAAGATGCACTCCGGGAGTATTTTGAGCGTCACGGACATGTAAGCAGCATAGCTATAGTTTACGAGTGTTTTATTTTACGACTCGGATATCTATATTGCCATATGCTGTTAGACAGTGATATCTGTTTACGTTTGCATGCCCGATGGATGTAACCGTACTCGCTGGCTCATACCAATATTTCAAATAAGAATATTATGTATCATAAACTGTCGTTAAAACTTTATTCTCTCGCTTCCTTGCTCTCCGAGTTTCATCTTTTTAGCTTTAAGCATAAACTCGTCCTCAATGCTATTAAAAATATGTTCGCAAGTGTGGCATCACAATTTGAAGATGTGTTTTAAGTAGCTAGCAAACCAATGAATGGCGAGTTCCTATATTTAGCAAGTTTTTCAATTTTCAGTTGAAATTGCTTTACTGCTGCGCAAATTATGAGAGCCATAAATGTCATTTAATCAGTTTGAATACGTATCGCTAACTGGTTATAGGCGCTACATTAATTTCAAACTTGAGATGGGCATTAGTGCGAGGTGGGCGATTTATAAAGTGTCAGTTTTGTTTTGATCGATTTTATTTCAGTTACGTCGATCAAATACGGACAGCGGAATTATGCGCGAGGAACGCAAAGAACGCCGTAAATCAATGCCACCGATATCACAGCAGTCTGAAATGTCAACGAGCAGCTCAGCACTCGACACAACTGCAAGTGGTGACTCGACTAACAGTTCTGGCATTGGCATAAATTCAAAGTACGCTTACGATTCTTGCTCAAGTTAGAATTCGGAAGAAATGTATGTAATTTTGACTCGAGTTAGGATTATGGTTCAAATCGTAGTTCCGGCTTCTATTCTAAATAATTTTGTCCAATTCTGCCTGCAATGTTACTTGGATAACGCGTAAACAGTAAGCCAAATCCCACAGTACTGCGATTGACATTAAAGCGAATCAGATATAGTGCGCAATTTCCAGTTGCGATTCCAATATAAATTTGTTGTTCTGGTTCTGACATAATACAGTTTCGTTTTACACACTGCACCGTTACATCTACAGCTTCGTCATCTTCTGTTATTGCTTTAAGCATGGCAAATATGGTATTCGGTGACACCGCTCAAGCGCCTAAACAGAAACGGTTTCAAAGTACCCCTAACCTTGCGCAAGTTCCTGAAGAACAGCAAATGAACGGTGGTTTGGTTTCGCCAAACACGCCTCGAAGTCCGGTACGTCCTATCCTGATTGTCTCTTCGAATGACAGGACTTTTGTTTCTATCTTGAAAACTAAGCTTTTAAATGTTGCTCTTCTTTGTTATTTAAATTTACCTGCTATTATGCATATTAATTAATGCTTGTTCATGTATTTTTTGATAGAATTTGATTTTTTATTAAGTTTGCATACTTATGTAGTAACGCTAAATTGTGAACTTTAAGTTAATCTGCGCAAATAGTTTTAAAAGCAATGTTTCTATATTGAGGGGTATATAAAATTACAGCGCGTCAACTTGTTAAGGATTATGCAATTTACTGTAACATGCAATTTATTTCCCTAAGATAAAATTGATGGAAACCAAACAAGGTCTTAAGTTCATCGGAGTAAATTTTTAAGCTTGGACCAGTCTTATCTGATCCTGAGCGACATATTATGATTCGGTCGATTAGTGATGTTGGTGGCGCATCTGGAATTGACGGTTGGTTTTTGCTGTAATAGTTTTCATAAACAGTCGCTGGTATAACCATTATTATCATCATCATCATCATGAGAAGTTCAAATTGCTATTAGGGTCGCGCTGTATGTTGCCCTTTTGATTCCGCAATATAGATTGTGCAGTTAATAGCAGACGCGTTATTGGCATCTCACTTCAAACTTAAACTGCTCCAATACATCCGTATGTCGTTAGTATATGGAAGACCGTTAGATAATATAGATACTATATCATTGCATATTTTGATTATACTGTTCGTCAACTCGTACTTTATACAAAATTTTAGTTGTAATATACCTCAGCTGTTCTTATAACTTGTAGGAAACACTGTAGCTCCAAAGTTCGAACGTAAGAACAGCAATATGTCTGGCAATATGCGCGTGGTCTACACTCGAGATTTTATACTCAAGTGTTCCCAAGCCCCACAGTCCAAGCTTCGTCCTGACTGTTTGACCGCAGTGCCACTTGCAGATTATATTTCGGAATTTGCTCGAGAGGTAAATGTATTTGTGTTTATGGAGCCTTTGTTTGCTTAGTCAGATTGCACAATGGCATTATTTGTATTGCTGGACTAAGCTGATGGCTCTGTGTGTACTTATCTTTTAGTCTAGTTTATGTTTCATTTTTAGGTTAGAACTATTAATTCAAACTTCTGGTCTGGTAGCAACAATTCGTTTTATAGTCATTTTGATATAAAGGAAGTATCTCATAAACGCTCAAGGGGTTAGCTAATTACGGTGCTTCCAAAGTGCATTCTGAGATTTTTTGTAATATACTGTTTGCGTTCTTTATTTATGTAAGAATAATAATGATAACAATAATAATAATAATAATAGTAATTTAATTATGTAAGTTGCTTGTTTTTAGACTATTTATGATTTCGATCCAGTTGCGTATAAAGAAATGGCGACGATTTTGAAACAACGCGCGCAAATGGCACGACAGCATTCAAATGCCAGCATATCTGGTCAACCACAAAGTGCCACTGCGTATATTGCAACTCCGATCGCATCTGCGCAGTTTGTGTTCGGTTAAGGTACTATGATTTGGTGGCTTTGAAGACGACCTTTGAATAATTGATGCTTCCAAGTCGACAAAAAAAGATTGAATGTTGGTACGGTGATTAGCAAAATGGGTACTTATTAAGTTTCCCACACCCGCTAGTGTTAGATAGAAAGCATGCGTTCTCCGCTGCCCTGATTAATGTTTAAAATTTTGGACGGAAAGCAAACAAGGACCACAAAGTGCAGGTTAGACTCATCGGAGAGCTGCATTATACAATCTGGATTTGTTTTCAGTCAAAATATATCCTTGTTAATGACAAAATTGCAAGATGTCAATCATAGCGTGGTTAGAGTAGGCAAGTTAAACATGTCACTGCGTTATTTGGCATAACATGGATATTTTTGATAGGCGAAGTCGAAACTAAGCTCGGAAAGATAATATAGTAGTCTCTTAGGCTATGACATCACACTGATTTTGATTACGTAGTTATACACAAGTTTAACGTGTTGATTTTCCGCAAGTTCTTGTGAAACATTAATTTTTGATAAAGATTAATGAAAGTTCCGTTTTTTCAAATCATCAAAATTATACGCTGTGTTTAAAGTTAAGTTTAGTTTGCTGTAATTCCAGACAGCAGTTTTCATGGTATATATAATGTGTGTATATGTATATTGTTTATGCCGATACTTATGCATATTCGAAGGACCAATATGTCTTGGTGCCTTGTCAATGTTCGAATTTTGTTACGTTACTCAAAGCAGTCTTGGTGCAAAGTTTTAAAATCTAAGATTTTGCTTCTGATTTGATTTGTAACAGAAGCCAATAATTAATTTTTCTGTATATTTTCAGTACCCATGTTTTACCCGACTATATTAGTTAAGCAACAGTTAGAGTGAAGCTACATATATACGTATACTTTTTGACTTACTTAAAGATCGGCTGTTGAACGGAATAGAAAATCAATTTTTGGATGGAATTTTTTTTCACTTACAGATAAGTAAGTATACAGCCACGCCACCCCTGGCTTAGAGCGTCACCGCACTAAACTAACCGATAGACCGAACATGCTTCTGAAAGTGGAATTTGTATGATATGATTCGTAAAAGCGTCAATGTTTTTGAAAGCATAAAATTTTCAAAACATTTGACTGTGGTGGGCGCATTAGTTAATAAAAAATTTACAACTATTTTAGTTCGCAGAATAACAGACTGCCCTACAGTCTGACCGCTTTTTCCCGTGTTTTTTATTTTTGCAGGGATAAAATGTAGTTTTGTTCCTACGTTATAGACGGCATGTATAAATCTGGTACATGTCACAAATGCGTAAAATATCGCGGTAGTGCAGTTTTCTCTTTGAGCACTGACGCAATTTTTGCACTATTTGACTACTACGTAAAGTTACTGGGGATTTTGTGTAGTTCAAGTTATACGTATATGGGGTTGTTATGAACCCCAGTAATGTGTGCATACACAGTACGTTTATCCAAGCAATAACTTTGTTCTGAAAGAATATTCTGTGTCGAGCTCTGAGAATAAAGTTGACCGAGTACTTATTTCTAAACAATTTATGTTTTTATTTTTTAAGACTGAAAAGTTTTTAATTTGCTTGAACTGCTTTGAGTATCGATGCGTCAAATTCTATTTATTATTTTAAAATAATGATGTAGTCTCTGTTATCTTTAAACATGTATATATGGTATGCATAACAGATTTTGGTTTTCATCGACCATTGAGTTCAAAACGAGTAAGCTATATAACCCATGTATTTGTTTTATACTTGCATTATGATGTCACGTCTTCGTGTATGTCGTTTTGAATATATGTTAAAGTATATACCAGTGTTTTTATGTAATTTACACCATTTCATTGGGTTTCCTCTGCCGCATTATGGTGACTGTTCCACTGAAACGTCGACGATTTTTAGCTTCACATGCTATTTGAAAAAGTGTTTCTTGCTAGAAAAATATTACATGATTATCAAAGATAGCGAATTAAAAATAGACCATTTGCTGGTTAGGGAATTAGTTCCCGATTACAGTTCCAGCTTCTCATGATTGATATATAACTGTAAACGCAGGTAGACATATTTGAGCACAACATGTCTATATGTTAGCGAGTGGTGGAACGAATTACGAAGGCGTTATACTTGTCGACGACGCCGGACAATGTTGGAAGGAAATAAGATCGTCTAAGAAGAATAGTGCGCTACCATAGTATTATTTAGTCATATATGTGCACTGTTGCGAATTTTTAATTTTGTTCAATTTTTATTAGATATTAATGCAATTACATCATCCGCACGCCTTTCGTTTTATGCCTCTTGTTAATGCACTTTGCTATATGTAAATGTGCAACTGCATTATTTTTTATATCAGATGCAAATTTCTGAGTGGTTGTTTCATTTACTCTTGTAAGTTCAGTTTGGTATATACATTAATGGTACTGTATTTTTCTAAGTATTTACCTAAAACAAACTACATTGGTTTCACTATTCTATTCAGGTCTAAATGTTTCGTGTTTCAGGAGTATATATAACTCGAAAAGTAGTCACATCCGTATTTTACTTCAAAATTTTTTAAAAAATTTCACCTTTACTTGGTAATGTTATGTATTGGCTGGGTGCTTGGTTCAGTTGGTTAAATAACTTAATAATCTACTAGTTTCTCTAAATATCATTAAACTGTGAATTGGTTTTTAGAATACAAGTTCTGTTTGCTACATTTTATGGCGTATGATGGCTAAGTTGCAAGAAACGTTATACACAGTACGTATTTACATGTCATTCTTAATGTTAATATACTCAAGTGAAACAAACAAACAAGAGACGTGGAGGAGTAGCCAGGGTTTTGAAAAGAAAGGGTCAGTTTCAGAAAAAAATTTCAGATGGGTGTATAACCAATTTCAGTTATCACTTTCCGGCTGTTGATTTGTGTCAGTATTGTCTATGTCATATTGTTGCACTTTTTTATTTTGCCGTTTTGGTTTGCCATGCAACATGTCAAAATGTTTTCTTAAACTAAATTTTTGGATCGCACATGGCGAATTAGTTGTTGGGAATTACTGAAATATTTTTTGTTATGGGTGACAAAAAATTGTTACTGTTTTGCGTAAAATTCTATTGGTATTGAACATACACCTGCTTCTAGCATGGCCTTGTGACACGAGACTGAAATGGTTTTGTTTTTTAGAGCATTAATGAACTGTTGTTATGTATTGTTCAGGGTTCGACCGGAAGGTACAGTTTCGGATTGATTTCCGGTTTCATTACTCAAACCGCAACCGCACCTTTTAGGTTAGCCACTTTTTGCAACGTTGTTCTGTAAAACAGTTACTTGTACCTGACTTGTGAACAAAATTTCATTAGTGCGTTCCTTTTTATTTCATACAAAATGGCCCTACGTAAAAAGAGCATTAATGGAATTTTTGTAAAAGTTCCTGTTTTAGTAGAACCCTGATCTTGTGATTGCAACTACTGTTTATATGTTGAATTCATTATGCATGGCGTATCAACAACGCACCTAAGTCTGAGCGCTTATTAACCGAATTTTTGCTGTTTTCAAAATCTATGAAGCAAGTACGTATACACGCCATCGAAGTTTCAGTGTAAATACACTTATGGATGTATATCTTTGAATCTAATTAAAGAACAGCGTCATTCTACAGTTTTTACTCCAATGTAGTAGACACAGTACTACTAATTATTTAATTCCAGCACATATAATTCTGAATTATACAAAATACATTTTAAACAAATAGAAATAAAGCTATACTTGTCGTGCGATGTGGAACGGCTCCATAACTTAAAAAAATTAAATTCGTTTGCAAATCGTTATATGGTACCATCTAATTCACGAATTCACGTCTATTGTCGTACCTTTCCAGAAGACCATCGGACGGCATTAAAATAGTCAAAAAATACACGCCATTCTACTACTTTCTATCACATGTAAATTATTTTAACACTGTAAGCCACGGCCGACTTGTCAAGTGCTAAACGGTATATGTGGAAATATTTGGTTCAAAATAAATGTGTCATTTGTATTCCGGTATATTTTGTAAAATGTAACTATATATGCTTTGTTATATTTTTTGTGATATATGAATGGTGTGCAAGTTAAACATTTATACATTAATAAATTTTTATGTCCGGACGGAGATAAAAACCGGTTTATCGGACATTTCCATACATTAGCTTGTTCAGCAAAAGTTATGTTTCCGTTCTAAAAATATTTTCGAAACGAAAGTCAATGTTGTCATCAACCACATAAGTCTCAGCATAGTGATCGTTTTATTGCAGTATTTTGTTAACTTATGTGATGGACTAGGAGACGAAACTATATTTTTAAAAAGTGCGGCGCTGATACGCGTATTTGCCCAAGGGTCTTATTGGATTTTTGCTTATTCACCCACCTGCAATGATGAAACTTACTCAAACCCTGAATGCTGTCTCGGTTTGCACGGCATTCCGGAAATATGTTATAAAACGTTAGAACCCCGTTATGATGCTAATGGAACTGTTTATGTTAAACTTTTCAAGTGCTCTTTAAATTATTTGTTTTTCCTATATTTTAACTTGGATATATTTTTATTGCTGTGTTTTGAAAAAATGTATGATTGTTTATTTTAACGAGCGGTGCATTGAAACGATCACTACTCACCACTATAGCAGCTGTCCGACATCCAGAAGTTGTAATCTGTTCGTCTGTTAATTCAGCGATAACTGAAAACCAATAAATTTGGACTCTCGCGCAGTTTTGCCGGAGGTTCCTGTGTTTTCGGCGGGCATGTGATTTTGCTGTCTGGACACTATTTTTACCAAATCTCATAAACAGGGGTAACCTATTGTTTCTGTTTCGTTTCACAATCATTTGAAACTGGTATTTGAGGGTTAAGTTTTGTAGAATTATGCAAAATCTTACTGCCGAAATTGCCGCAAAAATTCTAACGGAGCCGGAGGTGGCAGTGGTTCTAAATATTTTTTATACACCACATCTATGAAAAATATTGCCGTTCACCCTCCATGCAATTTACGACGAAACGTTTAATGTATATTGATGTGGTGAATGACAAGCAAGAATAGACAAATTATATTAAAACATACACAAATAACGGATTCAGAGGGGGAATGGAGAGAAAAATTTTGGTGAAACATAGCTAATCCGAAATTAAATTTTATATTTCGGATATCCGACATTCGATTTTGCGTTTTTTCAGGTATCCACACCTCAATGTTCTTTTCTTAAGCACTTTTTTAACTTGTTGCTCGAAGTGAAGTACATACTGTATTGACCCGAATAAGAGGGGGACTGATATTTATTTGGCCTCTCCAGAGGGTACCCCCCTAGTTATTCGGTTACTGACTGTTATTTATTTTTAACCCACGCTCTGCCGCCCTTCGTTAATGATATATATCCGGTGCTGCAACTATCCGTTGGCGATAATACAAAGTTATAGTTAGGAATGTACTTTACTACTTTCAAAATTTAAGTACGCCCTAAAGATTCGAACTCAAATTATTTGATCCTGGAGTCATTTTTATGCGCTGCAATTAGGTTTAATTGACATTTATGAACTCTAATTAGGGTTCAGGGACTCTATCCGCTTACGGACTCTTATTAGGGCTACAGACTCCAATTGATTTGGACTCTATAACCCCTCCCCCTCTTATTTGGGTCAATACAGTACCGAAACCCACAAGCTGATTGCTATGAGCGTATAAATATGCAATTCTATAAATAATTATTTATTATGCAAGTTGATTTGGTTTGTCTCAAGTTCGATTTAAACCACTGCAACAGAGATTCTATCAAATCTCATCCTTCCCTTGAACTATATACATGAGTCGTTTTACTTTCCAAGAAGAAAGAACCACATTAAAATATACATACTAACGCTAAATCGTACAATCATCAGTCCATGTTGTGCTTTATCCACTTTATCTTGTGCCCACCGTGTGGAAATTAGACACGCCTTTTCCAAGTATATATGGTTTTACAAAATGCTACCAACCGGAAATTGAGAATATTAATATGTCGAGTGGAAAATTGAGACATTTTATAAAACGTATATAAAATTATAAACGGAATATTGCGTTACAAATTACTAGTAGCGATTTTAAAAATTATAGCAATGGGAAATTAAAACAGTTTTTAAAAAAGATTGGTAAATTGATGAGATTTTTGGTGCCAAAAAGAAAATTGAAATGGCCCGAAAACTGTAGTGGGAAATCAAGGGTCAAAACTATTGTTCAATTTCCTTTTAGATCCATATAAACAGATTTGGGAACAGGGAAATTGAAATCACAGTGAAATCTGGAAACTATGTGGTAGGTCTGACCTAGACTGACCTCAATTTGACCTAGACAAACAATAATACAACGAGATGGGAATATGGTAGAGTCTTATGATTGATTCACGTTAACCGGGGCAGGCGGGACACGGTTTGTCTTATGTTGATTCGACGTCAACGTTAAAATTCGGGCTCTTTATATTGGGTCAACAGACAAAACTCGAATGTCAAATGACATTAGCTTACAAACCACCGCCCTCAAATGATCAATGTGTACAAGGGATGGTATGTCACGTGATCCTATGGGATTAAATACCAAATACACGCCTGCGCTTACAACCACATCAGCTTCATAATTCAAAAATTCAAATTCAACATTATTGTATCACATGGTATTCAGCAGGACCATTTTGGTATGTTACTTCAAGCATGCAGACATTTGAACATATATTATATGATATTCGCAAACAATACCTCGAATATCATATGATATTGAATAAGAAAAAGTGACCTACACATGATAATATCAGACAAATACGAATCTTTGAATACGATATGGTGACTACAAGGCGACAAAGTCTAATGGGGACAAAACGTGTCCCAAGCTGCCTTGGTTATGTGAACCCCCCATTAGGTCCAAGAAATCTGTACCGGAATAGCAATCGAAAATGAAATAATAAATATGCTTTGGCTTGAGAAGATACAGTGCTTTACATTGGACAGTGTGTATGACTTGTGGCTGTGTCATAACATTACATTTTCCACTTGTGCATCCCCCACCAGAAATTTTTGGATCCGCCACTGGTAGGCCTGGGTATCGGCATGGGCAAAAATTTTGGTATCGGCCATCCCAACAACATTGAAAAAAATATTCTATATTGTTATTTTTGCAGCAGGGGCCAATGGGAAAACGAGACAACTGCAAATTTTCGCTGAGAAAACGGACAATGGGACAGGCCTGTTTCGGGCAATTGGGAAAACGGAAAAGTTGCAAATTTTCGCTTTGAAAACGGAACAATAGGACAGGCCTGTTTCGGACAAATGAGAAAACGGGACAGCGGAAATTTTCGCTGTGAAAACGGGAAAAGGTGACAGGTTTGTTTCGGGCAAATGAAAAACAAGACAGCTGCAATTTTTTGCTGGGAAAACGAGACAGTGGGACAGGCCGGCCCGAATCTATTTGGGAATAAGCAACCAACCAAATTTGGTCTGAACGGCCACCCAATGCCATGCTTCCTTTGGGAAACAGGAAAATGAGGGAGCTATATATTATTTCCGCAGGAAAAACACAAATCTCCGGCACTATTGCTGTCCCGCGGGAAAATGGGACGCCCCTGAAAGTAACATGGGCCAACCGTTCGCTACCTCCACCAGTTTAAAAATTTGAAAGACCGCTGTGAATATAAATCATTTTTGAACGTTTACTTCGATACTCATTTTCCGCTATTTTGATCACTACCCGTTTGCTTGATTTTTACCATCCATTTATACCATGGTGCCCTGATAACGAGAATTTCGTCTAGACGCCTACTTAACTGTGACAAAACTCTAACGCTCTAAGACAAAAAACGTTTCTAAACAGTTTAATCGCAAAACAACGGAATGAGGTTTAAAGGGAGAATTAAAAAACAGCGACATACAGTAAGTACATAACAAATTGCAATAAACAGTTTGCTTAAAATGTCATCTACTAGAGCTTGGGTGCAGCCGGATATGTCATTAGTCCTGAAACAGCCACCTTTCGGCTGATAGACCTTTTGCTGATGACTGGCAATTTTGGTAGTGAACGCATTCTAATTCTTTAAAATCTGTGTTGCTTAATGATTGTTTAAATTTTTATGCAATTGTTAAAATTAAAATCGGATACTGTTCGAAAACAAACTAGTGATTACCTACGTTACAATATTCCAACGAAAAGAACAAGTTGAAGTAGTTGAACAAAAGAAATTAAATGTACACAAGTTTTGAATATACAGTTGTAACACATTAAGAAACAGCAGCCAACGGGTTTTTCAAAACTAAAATAACTGAATCTCCACGCAGAAACATCATTGGGATATATCGGTCTTTGTTAACAGGTTTGGCCTGAAACGTATAAAGTGACTTGCGCAAGATTCACAGAAGCTGAAAAAAGCAACTGTCCTCAAATCAAAAAAGCGAGAACTTGGCGAGTACTTACAGTGTAATAATGAAATTAATAAAAACTACAAGGAACAAGAATTCATATGTAACTACACTAATACAATGCATATCAGCAGTTGACTGGAATTCCTGTTCCGACTGTTCCTGTTGTTGCTCCGCCACTAAAGGTTCACGTTAAAGCGAAAAACTGATTCCTGTTCCTGCTTCCTGTGAAACTCGGCATAAAAGTTTCAAATTGACCTTAACTATAAGTTTTGAGGTTTAACTAGGAAAAACTTAACATATGTATGTCCCCAACATTTTTGTTTGCTATATATTTTTTATCTCTGCGGATATTTTACTATAACCATTCCACATCTAGCAACTACAGTTGTTGCGCAAGCAAAATAAACTAACCATTTTACACTTTTGCGTTTTGTTTTGTTATCGAACATGATATTATGACTGCATTAAACCGCAAGAATACACTTATTTAGTACTATTTAGCTTTTACACACTTCTCTTATCAACAAATGTTACGCAGCAACACAATCTGACCTTTTTCTTTCCTTTACCCGTTTTAGGTAGTTCTGTCCACATCTCTTTGACGTTTTCAAGGACCATATTGCAATGGCTGAAGCAAAAACTGTCAAAAATTATTCCTATGTACTGTTGCCTGAAGCATGAATACGTACGTATATGATCGAACCGATTTGAAAAGACCAAGCAGTGCAATGTGAAAACCGAAGTGACCAAAATCGCAATATTTCGCGGTGAATTTTGTTGGAAATGATAAAAATTAGTGCTTCAAGAAACAGCATTAATACTAAGATCATTGTAGAAACAAAATTATAATGCATTATAGCAAGAAGTTCTAAATTAGCGTGATTAAGTTTAACTTTTTGTTGAAAAATGCATTTAAATATCCGACTCCGGCAACTGTCGGAGCCGGATATTAAACTATTCGTCTCCGGCATTTTTTGGTATCCGGTTGAACAATGCAGTACCAGTCGTAGTGGGAGTACACGAATTCAGTGAAACCCTGACCTACTTACTGACACTGGAACCGGAATTTGTAACACCGATAAATTCATTTTTTAATTTTTTGCAATATTATTGGTGAAATAACCCTAGTTGTAGTTGGAGATAGGTGTTCAATTTATCTGCTATATTTTAGATTTTCATAATCCACGGAAGCGAAATATACTTTCGATGGTTTATTTTCGGCGATTGTCAGGGTATATACTATATACTACTGAAATCAATTTAATTTTTATCGTCATTTTAGTAAGAAATTATCTTAATTTCCACCCACCAAAATTTTATACCAGAACTTTTCATTCCTGTAAAAATTTACCGGAACCGGAAGTGTGAAAAATGCCGGAACCGGAATTCCGGTTGTACCCTGCTGAATAAACTATGTATGTAGGTAATTAGGTAGTATCCTACTAATTTGCAAACATAGAAAGTTTTGACAGACATATTATTATTTAAGTGTTTCTTATCCAAAAACCATGCCAAACGAGAGTTATACATCACAAAACCATCATTTACTTTTAAAAATATAAAGAACTCAAACGAAATAAGCAGCATGCTAACTAGCGTGTTGCTAATGATTTTTAATTAAGATTTCTCATGTCCGAAAACCCTAAATCTAATACCACACAAACACTAATACAAATGATATATTGCCCAATTCAACTGCCATAGTTGGAATAGCTGGATACCTATGCAAATTAATTAGTAGCTAGCTATTCATTAATGTTTTATGTTTGTAAACTACTCAGATGCCTAGATCCAAAAAACAATAACTTTTTTACCGATCAAAAGCTTTTACGCGTGCAAGCAGTTTTTTGTTGTTCCGGCAATTGATGAGCACTTGTGTATTGTTTTTAACAGATTGAGTTAGTACAGACAACGGCCCAACCTCGAATTCCTCTTGCTCTTTTTGCGCAAGTTCTTCTGCAGTCATTTCAGACTTGGGTTTAACAACCCTGAAAAAACCCAAAAACATACGTATATATACGTAAATACGTATATACACATACCTACTGCGATGAAACCACTCAGAAACTTCTGTTAGTTAATCAATGTAATTTGCACTCCTAACAACCTCATATAAAATTTTAGGCTAAAGTCAACAACAACGGTAAAGTTAAAACATATTCAATGTGCGGGGAAATGGTTTTCAGAACGTGACTAAAAAGCACGTACGTAATAGAAAGCTCAGTTAAATCAGAAACTTCAGCCAACTAAAGTAAAATCTACAGCATGCTTCACCACCGTTGACCACAAAAAGATAATAACTCCGTATTAAAATGCTGCGTATCGCCAAACTACAATGTTTATCACAGCACCGGTCGCACCGTGGTGAAAACGCTGTGTACTTTATACAAATATACGTACACACATTCCCAGTCAGCACTAGAATTGCCACATTTAAAAGTAAATAAAATACACGAACTTGGATTTTTCAGGAAGAAAAACTCGTACCCAGAATTTCTAAGAATGTAAACTTGGACCCGGATTTGTTTTCTGGGCAAATCCGGGCCCGAAATTTTTGTAACTTAAAAACTGAACATGACCCTAAATCTTTAAAGATACGACAGAATTTCTGTCTCCATCTATCTATATTCTAGCACCTTGTTAATCTAAGTAGGAACCGGGACTTCAGACCTTTTAAATAAGCAGCGGGAAAAGCGGGTTACGGGTGGTTTCCAACTAGCAACCTTCCGCGCTGACAGACGCTGTTACCACTGCGCCACACAGCCTGCCTGTTCAACTGTTTCTATCGTCGATTACGACTATATGTCGATTGAATGCTGCCGGCAAGCATACGTACTATACAATGTGCATTGCATAAACGTAATGCATATGCACCAGAACAAGCATGTGCCACATGCTTACGCAGCTCTGTGTGTAAAATATTAATGGACCGTATGAAATGCGAAGCGACTAATGTCATTCACAAAAATTATTTCAAGCAAATCATTAAATAAAATGTCGAATTGAATTAGTAATAACGTAAAATGAGACATGTCATCTGTGCATCCCGACCATTCCAACCATTCTTAATAAACATTCGCAATCCTAACCAAGTATACCTACGTGGGTTATTTATTACTCAAAGGTGAAGCCTGTGGACTAACTTTTCATTCTGTAGTTTGCTCATACGAAATACGATACTTGTCTTAAGGGACATGTTGGGAGTGTTTTGCTTCTAACGTATCCGATGTAAGCATGTGAGACATGTTTGTCCTAGAGCATATGCAATAAATGCAATGCACATTGAGTTGTATGCTTGCTGGCAGTATACGGTCGACACATATAGTCGACAGGGTGCAACCGGAATTACAATTTACCGGAACCGGAATTTGAAAATTTTACCGGAACCGGAACCGGAAAGTGAAAAATGCATTTCACCAAAAATTTCCTTTTAATCTTATTTTTGCTCTATTATTTGTGAAATAACCTTAGTCGAACATAGGTATTTATTTTATTTGTTGTATTTTAGATTTTCGTCGTCGACTGAAGTGAAATCCACCATCAATGGCTTATATTCGGAGTACAAGTGGCTTTCAAAAGATATTCTTAAGAATTAGCAAAGTTAAGAAAACGGCCAAATTTTAACACCGGAATTTTTAAATCCGGTAAAAATTTACCGGAACCGGAACCGGAAGGTGAAAAAATGCCGGAACCGGAATTCCGGTTGCACCCTGATAGTCGACGAAAAATGCAGTTGGACAGGCCAGGGTGCAACCGGATTTCCGGTTCCGGCATTTTTTCACCTTCCGGTTCCGGTTCCGGTAAATTTTTACCGGATTTAAAAATTCCGGTATTATAATTTGGCCGTTTTCTTAACTTTGCTAATTTTTAAGAATCTCTTTTGAAAGCCACTTGTACTCCGAATATAAGCCATTGATGGTGGATTTCACTTCAGTCGATGATGAAAATCTAAAATACAATAAATAAAATAAATACCTATGTTCGACTAAGGTTATTTCACAAATAATAGAGCAAAAAATAAGATTAAAATGAAATTTTTGGTGAAATGCATTTTTCACTTTCCGGTTCCGGTAAAATTTTCAAATTCCGGTTCCGGTTCCGGTTCCGGTAAATTGTAATTCCGGTTGCACCCTGGGACAGGCGGGTTGCGTGGCGCAGTGGTAGAATATTCGCTTAGGATCCATAGGCTGAGAGTTCGATCCCCACTCCGGAAGCCCGCCTCCCCAGCTGCTTGGTAGAAAGGTCTGATGTCCCAGTTCCAACCTAGACTTACGTTCGACACAGAACGATTTATGAAAACCCGAAACTCGGAATTTCTCGGCGGAAATACCCGGAATAACCAGAACACCCAGACCGGGACGCAACTCTAGTTAGCACAAAACAAATATATAACTTACGCCATTGTTAAACAAATGATTCGCAATACAAACGTATATTGTTCAATGGGCACTAGAAAAATTAAGTACGTAAGTGGATGTATACCTACGTATTATATATCTAACAGAAACAAACTACAATAAAGTAAGATTTGGTGTAACATATACGTAATTGACTTTTCGATTGAAAACACGTAAAGTCTTTTTGGCGGCAGGCAGCAATAAAACCTTGGATTCTGTTTCGACAAAAATTGATTTTTCGGAATAGATACAATGTACAGCAACTTAATACAGCGTGGTTCTAGTGTAGCGATTAAGATTTTCGAATGATTTTAAGCTGTTTGTTAACTGAACACCAATTCAATAACTATAAGTGAACTCTCTCCAATTCCTATCTTTCAATGCAATACTCGGTAGAAATTTTGAAAACCCACTGCTTGGATCTGAAATCGGTGAAGTGGCAATGACTTCAGAGTAAGGTGTAAACGTTTATTTTCGCCATGCCTACAACAATTGAAAAAACTCACAGGTCACTTCTTGATTTTACACTAGCTATGTCAGTACAACATAAGTAGATGAGAGAACAAGGAAGAATTGGCGACATTCCACGACCATTTTTACCTTTCCTTGCTTCCTTCCTTTACTACCTTTATTTAAAAAGCTAATAAAAAGTGTCCCGTTTTTGCAGCGAAAAATTGCTGGTCTCGTACCTATTCTCATATTCTCACTTGCCCGAAACAAACTTATCGAGTATCCAGTTTTCCCCGCAAAAATTTGCAGCTGACCCGTTTTTCCTTTTTCCCGAAACAAACCTGTCCCGTATTCTCAGCGAAAAAATCCAGCTGCCCGTTTTCCCGTTTGCACGAAATTAGCCAGTCCCAATTTCCCGGCGAAGATTTGCAGCTGTCCCGTTTTCGATTTTTCCGAAACAAACCTGTCCCGATTTTCCAGCGAAAAATTGCTGGCCCCATTTCCGCCTTTGTCCGAAACAAACCTGTCTCATTTCCCCGTTTTACCAGCGAAAAATAACAGCTGATCCGTTTTTCCATTTGCCCGAAACACGCCTGCTCCGTTTTCCCAGGAAAAATTGCAGCTATCTCGTATTCCGTTTGTCCGAAACAGGCCTGTCCCATTGTCCCGTTTTCCCGGCGAAAATTGCTGTTCATGTTTCTCTTTTTCCCGAAGCAAACCTGTCCCGATTTTATGTTTTCCAAGTGAAAAATTGCAGCTGTGTCGTTTTCCAATTTGCCCGAAACAATCTTGTCCCATTGTGCAGTTTTTCCAGCGAAAATGTGCAGCTGTCGCGTTTTCCCATTCAACCGGAACAAGACTGTCCCATTGTCTCGGTTTCACAAGGAAAAATTGCAGCTGTCTCGTTTTCCCGTTTGTCCGAAACAAACCCTGCCCCGTTTTCCAAGCGAAACATTGCAGCGGTCCCGTTTACCCATTCGACCGAAACCGGACTGCCCGCCTGTCTCGATTTCCCAACGAAAAATTGCAGCTGTCCCGTTTTCCCAATTACCCGAAATAAACCTGCTACGTTTTCCCAGCGAAAAACTGCAGCTGTCCCGTATTCCGTTTGTCCGAAACAGGCCTGTCCCGTTGTCCCGTTTTCCCGGCGAAAAATTGCTGGTCATGTTTTCTCCTTTTCCCGAAACAAACCTGCCCCGATTTTATGTCTTCCAAGGGAAAAATTGCAGCTGACCCGTTTTCCAATTTGCCCGGAACAAACTTGTCCCATTGTGCAGTTTTCCCAGCGAAAATGTGCAGCTGTCCCGTTTTCCCATTCAACCGAAACAAGACTGTCCCATTGTCTCGGTTTCACAACGAAAAATTGCAGCTGTCTCGTTTTCCCGTTTGCCCGAAACAAACCCTGCCCCGTTTTCTCTGCGAAAAATTGCAGCTGTCCCGTTTTCTCATTCGACGGAAACCGGACTGCCCCACTGTCTCGATTTCCCAACGAAAAATTGCAGCTGTCCCGTTTTCCCAATTACCCGAAATAAACCTGCATCGTTTTCCCAGCGAAAATTTGCAGCTGTCCCGTTTTCCCATTTGCTCGAAACAAACCTGTCCCGTTTTCCCATCGAACATTTGCAGCTGTCCCGTTTTCCAATTTGCAAGAAATAAACTTGTCCCATTGCCCCATTTTCCCAGCGAAAAATTGCAGCTGTCCCGTATTCCAATTGTCCGAAACAGGCCTGTCCCATTGTCCCGTTTTCCCGGTGAAAAATTGCTGGTCATGTTTTCTCCTTTGCCCGAAACAAACCTGTCCCGATTTTATGTTTTCCAAGCGAAAAATTGCAGCTGTCTCGTTTTCCAATTTGCCCTTAACAAACTTGTCCCATTGCGCAGTTTTCCCCGCGAAAATGTGCAGCTGTCCCGTTTTCCCATTCAACCGAAACAAGACTGTCCCACTGTCTCGGTTTAACAACGAAAAATTGCAGCTGTCTCGTTTTTCCGTTTGCCCGAAACAAACCCTGCCCGTTTTCCCAGCGAAAAATTGCAGCTGTCCCGTTTTCCCATTCGACCGAAACCAGACTGCCCCACTGTCTCGATTTCCCAACGAAAAATTGCAGCTGTCCCGTTTTTCAGCTGTTCCGTTTTCCAATTTGCAAGAAATAAACTTGTCCCATTGCCCCATTTTCCCAGCGAAAATTTGCAGCAGACCCGTTTTCCCATTTGCCCGAAACAAACCTTCTCTGTTTTCCCAGTGAAAAATTCAAGCTGTCCCGTATTACGTTTACCCGAAACAGGCCTGTCCCATTGTCCCGTTTTCCCGGCGAAAATTTGCTGGTCATGTTTTCTCCTTTGCCCGAAACAAACCTGTCCCAATTTTATGTTTTCCCAGCGAAAATTTGCAGCAGACCCGTTTTCCCATTTGCCCGAAACAAACCTTCTCTGTTTTCCCAGTGAAAAATTCAAGCTGTCCCGTATTACGTTTACCCGAAACAGGCCTGTCCCATTGTCCCGTTTTCCCGGCGAAAATTTGCTGGTCATGTTTTCTCCTTTGCCCGAAACAAACCTGTCCCAATTTTATGTTTTCCCAGCGAAAATGTGCAGCTGTCCCGTTTTCCCATTCAACCGAAACAAGACTGTCCCATTATCTCGGTTTCACAATGAAAAATTGCAGCTGTCTCGTTTTCCCGTTTGCACGAAACAAACACTGCCCCGTTTTCCCAGCGAAAAATTGCAGGTGTCCCGTTTTCCCATTCGACCGAAACCGGACTGCCCCATTGTCTCGATTTCCAAACGAAAAATTGCAGCTGTCCCGTTTTCCCAATTACCTGAAATAAACCTGTCCCGTTTTCCGAGCGAAAATTTGCAGCTGTCCCGTTTTCTCATTTGCCCGAAACTATAAGGTAGGTTACCCTGGATCGAAAGTCCTTGCCACCCATCCTTGGCGGGTACTCCTTATGGTTTGATCGAGGTTGGCTACTGTGTCTAGTTATGCTACTCCGCCCGATCACGTCCGGGATGGGATTCCCATCTCGGGCTCGCAGTGTATACACCATCTGAACGCAAATATTTATCGCTACCGGATCGTTGAGAAAAATGTCGCATATAATTCCGTACGATAAAAATTCCTCGCCGGCTGCGAGCCGGCGAACGCTTCCGAAACACCGATTATCCCGAAAAAGATTTGGGGCTAGGAGACTCTTATCCTCGCGCATTCCTGCCCCCAGGTAAAATTTCTGACCACCGTGGCAAAATTGCATTGACCATCCGGTGAGCAGGAAAAATTCGAAGTGCGGGGAAAAATAAATTCTTGGTAAAAAGGAGTTGGTCAAAAAGGAAAAAGAAAAATGGGGACCCGCACCGCCTATTTCTAAGGCTGTAGAAATTTTTACTATACGCAATAATCATTCAATACTCAGCACTCAAAAAATCACCCGGGAAAAAGAAAAAGGAAAAAGGAAAAAGAAAAATATCCACCTCCGGTCCGGACACAATAACAAATTCCGACCCGGGCTTGCTCGGTAGCGACCCGCGCAAGTCTGGGTCCGAAATAACAGAAATATTCCCGTCCTGCGGGAATCCAACAAAAGCAATGGCGCCAATTCGGTAAAACAATAATCTCAGAGTCAGTACTGAAACAGAATTTCCAAACAACCCAAAAATCATAGGGGCTAACATCCCTTATCAAATCGGACACCTTTGGTTTATTATGAAGTTATAACCCAGTATTACGTTATGCATTATTCAATATATCTATGTCATGTTTAAACATTGAGCCATACCTAATGTTCCTAGGTTTCTACCTACAGACTTGACCAAAACATGGCTCTTTACCTGTTCCGCCTCACGCCGTAGCGTGGTTTCCCAGGCTGCTACTTCGTCCCGAGCCGGGGGACTTGCCGCCCACCGGCCCCCTTCCGGTGTCGCCGGACGAAACTCTTCCGCGAGCGGATTTAATCGAGCTAACGTTCTAGGTGACACGGGAATGGTTTCCGATGTTGAAGACGCGGATTTCGTTGGGGGAGGAGTTCGCGGCGGACTGTCTCGAGTACTTTGGTCCATGTTTGAGCCAAGTCCGATAGTTTCGTTTCCGGAATGAAAACTTGAATGATATCGATGTTATTAGTGAAATGAATTGCATCAGATTAAATCCGTGCTAAACTATTCAGCGCGTAAGTATAATTTCTATGGCTGTAGTTAATCTGAATGCAATTGGGTTAAAACCACGGTTGAGTCAAGCTAGACTCAACCGAGAGTATAACCCAACTCGAAATCGC